>JAUCMS010000127.1:2406652-2418461 GCA_032357445.1 Enteromius radiatus | reverse complement strand
ATCTCATAGGCAAACTCTGGTTTAATGAATCTATTATGTATTTCCTTTTTATTCCTGTTTCTATGAAAGTACGAAGACGTATCATACAAAGACGATGATTTTGCCCTCCATAGTTTCGGAATCGTGCCGCAAGATGTCTAATCGCATCTTTGCATTGACTTAACGTGTAAATCATTCGCGCTTAACGTTTCATTCGCGTCTGACTCTGGTGTGAACACAGCAAAGAGTCGGCTGTGTGGAGATACATCATGGTATCGGATCGGTATCGGGTATCGACAGATAGACAAAGCCCAGGTATCGTATCGGGACTGAAAAAGTCGGATCCGTGCATCCCTTAAAAAAACACAACAAACAAACTGTAGTTAATATTCACAAATTACAATTTAGTGGGCTACTGAACTTATTTGTGTTTCTTAGAACGGAAAAAACATTTAGTTTAGCCTACCTCAGAGCATTAAAAGTGGTAGCCTATTTCAGTAGGCCAGGAAACATACATGAATGTGCGAAATAAAAAAATTCTCACATTATTAATATTCGTCACAAGTACATTTTTAATTAATATTTTAAAATTCCTTTGATTAAAACAGTATATATTTTTGTCATGCACAGACTTTCCCTGTGCATTATTTTGACAGAGAAATACTCAGAAAAAGATTCTCCTTAAGAAAGTTTTGTGTGTTTGTGTGAACTAAATGTGTTTCAAACAATGGAGACCGTGTTTGGGAAACAGTCATGTGTAGCTTGTTTGTTTCCAGAACAATGCATCGCACAGTGGTGGTTAATCAGTGAGTTACATCGTTGTTCGGGAAATGCACCCCTGGTTTGATTTTTGTCCTAAAACAGACACTTTGGCAAAACCTGCTCTGCAACTTTTAGCTGCACTCTCCATGTGAATGAGCGAGAGATTCACACCTTTATCCATCCACCAAAACAGAGTCAGTTCTGTTGCTGAGTGTAAAGTGGTAAAGCAAGACAGACGCAGAATGAAGAAAAACCAGCAGCTTCTCTGCAGAATTTCTTTCATTCGTTTTGTTAATTTATTATTTTGTTAGAAAAATATATTTGGAATATGGGCCTATGTATTCCTTTTTTTCATGATATATGTAGCTAGGTTTTTCTCTGTTGGCACAAGCCCTGCGCATGATGTGATGTGAATCCTCATGTTCTGATGCTTTTTTTGATGTTGCTTTAATACAGTTAAATGTATAATGTTTTAATGTTGTTTTGATATAAAAGTTGAAACTGCTTACAATACTCGCTCAAGAATAAGACATTATTACAAACCATTCTAAGTATTTATTTTATTTGTGTACAATCACAATAAAAAAAACTGTTGTGTATTTGCAAATAAAGGAAACTATTGGATGCCGCTTTCTAAAGAGCGAAGAAATAATAGTTTACTTGTTGCATTTTTTCTTCAGTTTTGTTCATTTATTATTTGTTTATAAATAAATATTTCACATATGGGCGTATTTAGGCTGTTGTTTTTCTCTGTTCTCACAAGCTCTGCGCGTGAGTGATGTGAATCCTCACATTATGATGTTTATGCTGCTTTTTGCTTGTAAAAACGTATGCGACAATTCTTTTTTAAGGGCGATGTCATCACACACAAAATGTTATTGCGCCAAATTTTAAAAAGTAATCTATATTATTTTTCTAATGATTTAAGGATTTTATATTATAATGTTGTTATTGTTTTATTTGGTTATTTTTCTTTATTTAACAAAACAAAATTGTAGTCAGTTTGGAAACTTTGCGCCACCTGGCGGTAGTTTTGTGAACGACTTTAACACGCAACTGAATTAAAGTTAAATCCAGGACCCCGCAGTGGCGGTACACGCAGTGTAATAGTCGTTTTGGTTGTCCACCTACTGTACATTTACTTTTAGCCTGTTCACAGTTTTTGTTATTAATTACTCACCCTCATGTTGTTTCAAACCCATAAGACCTTTGTTTATTTTCGAGAACACAAATTAAGATGTTTTTGATGATATCAGAGAGCCATCTGACCCTCCATAGGCAGCAATACAACTGAAATGATCCTAGATCCAGAAAGGTAGTAAAAACACTGGTAAAACAGTCCATGTTATATCAGTGGTTCAATTTAAGTTTTGCGATGCTAGGACAATACCTTTTTTGGGCAATAAAAACATAAATAACATCATTTAACTCTACCATTCTTCTCCCGTGACTTATGTCTTCCGCCATTTTAGAGAATATCACAACGTAAGTGTACACGTAAACTACTGCATATTATCTACCTACATCCGAGGGAAAGCATGCGCATGTAAACAAGGCTGATTACGTCAAATACGTTAACTTGCATGCGCGTTGCATTGTGATGCTTTGAATTAAGGTGACAGCATATTTTTCACAGTAAAAAATTAATTTGATTGACACGAAAATGTTGTAATTTCACTTTAAATACATACAATTAAACTTACTTCTGAGCTAGGGTTAAAGCAAGGAAAAGTGAATTTAGAATAAACAAGGACAGTTCTTTAAAGTTTTTTTAATTTTGTGGGATTTCTATCTATATAGTATTGTAAAATACATTGAGTAATACATTGTTTATATCTATTGCCTTTAACTGAATCAAAATCCCCAAAAAAGGGTTTTCAGTAACAACGACTTGAAATTAAAATGTTTGTTGTACATGGCTGCAAACATGAAAGCACAACGAGCCTGTGCTGCTGCACCACATACATACCACTCCGAAACTGCACACACACTGTAAGAGGATTATGTTTGTCAGTCAGCTCGAGCACAACCCTCTTTTTTTGACTGCATATTGCACTTAGCGCATCACGTACTGTATGGCATGCCCTACTCTTTATTTTCTCATTCACTCTAAAGTGTTATTAACATAGTACTGTGCTATGCAGATATATGAATACTGCTCTGCTCTACAAAGACAATTATCTGTCCAAATATTTTGATACGCATCCTCATAGAGAACTATGAATGAAGCTTAATCAAGATAACAGCTTTTGTTTGGTGAAAATGTAGAAGAATGTTCTTATTCAGTTTATCACCTCCTTTTTTAGGGGCCTACAGTCCTGTGATAGAGGACAAGATTTTCTTCTTTTCTTGATTACGTGGGAAGGGAGGAGAGGAGACAAGATGCCGAAACCAGTAAGTAAATATTTTATATATTAACACTTCAGAGTCTGTTACGTTCATGGATTCCGATTTTTGGTGGGTGCCCACCCTGTTTAATGGATACAAAAAGGGGTAAATGAGGATTTCTTATAATGAAGTGAACATTTTCTGCATATCATGGAATTTAATTTTCATTTAATTTATATAATGCTGAAAATGAATGAAGCTTATTGTAATAAATAATGACAATTCTGAAGAGATTAAGAAAATAGTCCCATTATCTCTTGACTTTAACATCATTGATTTGACAGAAAAAGGAATTTTGACAAAGCTCTTCTTTTTAAAAACCTGTTTTTACCCAACCGTCCACAACATAAAAGAGTGTTTTACACTGACTGTAATTTACGACAACAGTGTGGCCAGTATTCATTCTTTTGCAGTAAGCGTTGCCAATTTCCTGCAATTATGAGGGACATTAACTGATGATGCAACAAAATTGAGCTTCAGCTTTTCACTGCAGTGAGTAGTGATGCAGTGGTGTAATTTAACAGTTGGAGTGCAGATAATTTGCTGCCTTACATTGCTGGATAGGATGGCTTCATCGGAATGCATTGACCAACATCTCAGAGACTCCAGCAACTTTGATTTAATCACTGTAACTCCACTGTCCTGTAAAAGAAAATTGAGTAACTCGTTCTATGAAGCCTTTATTTCTAATGCATTATAAGGACATTCTTAATACATTATAATGCCTTATAAACAACTTTATAATATAGTATATCATCTTATAACTAATCATAACAACAGTTACAATACATTATAATACTTACCTACAGGTGCATCTCAATAAATTATAATGTTGTGGAAAAGTTCATTTATTTTAGCAATTCAACTCAAAATGTGAAACTTGTGTATTAAATAAATTCAGTGCACACAGACTGAAGTAGTTTAAGTCTTTGGTTTGTTTAATTGTGACGATTTAGGCTCACATTTAACAAAGACCCACCAATTCACTCTCTCAACAAATTACAATATGGGACATCAGCTAATAAACTCAAAACACCAGCGAAGGTTTCCTGAGCCTTCAAAATGGTCTCTCAGTTTGGTTAACTAGGCTACACAATTAATGGGGAAGACTGCTGATCTGACAGTTGTCCAGAAGACAATCATGAACACCCTTCACAAGGAGGGTAAGCCACAAACATTCATTTCCAAAGAAACTGGCTGTTCACAGAGTGCTCTATCCAGGGATGTTAAGAGAAAGTTGAGTGGAAGGAAAAAGTGTGGAAGAAAAAGATGCACAAGCAACTCGAGAGAACCACAGCCTTATGTGGATTGTCAAGCAAAATCGATTCAAGAATTTGGGTGAAATTCACAAGGAATGGACTGAGGTTAGGGTCAAGGCATAAAGATCTACCACACACAGATATGTCAAGGAATTTGGCTGCAGTTGTCGTATTTCTCTTGTTAAGCCACTCTTGAACCACAGACAACGTCAGAGGCGTCTTACCTGGGATAAGGAGAAGAAAAACTGGACTGTTGCGCAGTGGTCCAAAGTAGTCTTTTCAGATGAGAGAAAGTTTTATATTTCATTTGGGAAACCAAGGTCCTAGAGTCTGGAGGAAGAGTGGAGAATCTCATAGTCCAAGTTGCATGAAGTCTAGTGTTTCTACAGTCTAATGATTTGGGGTGCAGTGTCATTTGTTGGTCTTGGTCCATGCACCCATTTACCAAAAAATTCTGACCAGCTTTTTAAAGATGAAAATGAGAAACAAGAGACCAAAAAATGCAGATGAGCTGAAGGCCACTGTCAAAGAAACCTGAGATTCCATACCACCTCAGCAGTGCCACAAACTGATCACCTGCATGCTGTATTGAGGCTGTAATTAAAGCAAAAAGTAGCCCCTACCAAGTATTGTGTACATATACAGTGAATGAACATATTTCCAGAAGGCCAACAATTCACTAAAAGTTTTTTTTGAAGTATTCTAATTTGTTGAGAGCGTGAATTGGTGGGTTTTTGTTAAATGTGAGCCTAAATCATCACAATTAAAATAAATAAAGACTTAAACTACTTCAGTCTGTGTGCATTGGATTTATTTAATACACAAGTTTGACAAATTGAGTTGAATTACAGAAATAAATGAACTTTTCCATGACATTGTAATTTATTGAGATGCACCTGTATTTATCCTTATAACTTTGAGGAGTATAATGCATTATAACACCAGATGAAGCCTGTATTTATAATGCATCATTAGGGTATACTTAATGCACGCATAATGCCTTATAAACAGCATTATACTCCTCAAAGTTATATGCACAAATAGGTAAGTATTATAATGTATTATAAAAATTCTGTGGATGCAGTATAATGCATTAAGGCATCGTTGCAGCACCACATAATTTAAAATGTTAAAATCTTTTCTTTTTTTCCAATCTGAAATACCCATAGCCTGGAAAAGAGCTGTTATTTTTCATGTATTCAAAAATTGATGTAAAGCTGTTCCAAATTCCTTAATTTGACGTGTTTGGAAAGAACTAGAGAAACTTCTTGACAAACAATTGGAAACACAATTGGATTTTAGCTGCTGACTGTAAAACAAAAGTGCTTGCTTATGAAATTGTCTGTATTTAATAAAACTTCAAGTCACTGGTTACCTGGAATGTTGTTAAAGGACAAAAGGAGGAAAAGAACATTCGCTTTGGTGTGTGTGGTTTAAATGGCTTGTTGGTGTCTTTTGTATAGATATCAGAAAGAACCCAGCATAAGAAACATGTGGATTGTTTATTTTTAATGGTAGCATGGATCATATTTGAGACTAGATCAGAGCATTTGCTTTTTAAATGAGGCACAGTGTCATGGAGAGTTCACAAATAAAACATTTGTTGAAAGATAAAGATCTGAATGCATCAAATTGTATGTAAATTATTTCAGAAGTCTTTGGCTGGAAATGACTGTTTTATTTGGATTATATTGTTAAAACACTCAATGCATGCAATAGCAAGGTGGTGTTTATTGTGTTTACGATGCAGTTACGCCTCTGTGGCTGATCCTGAGAGAAGCCTTAAAGGAACTGCCCCTTAAATATGGCCTGTAAAAGTAAAAAAATAGATTTGAAAATAAGCTCCCCAACCCCCTGGCATTTATTTGTATTTGTACTACGTTTTGTAAAATGTTAATCATGCAAATTAAATGGTCTCACACTTGCCCATTCCTAGATGCATATGGCTGGATGCAGTTTGTTTACTTAAGCAATAGACAATATTTGCTTAAATGCTTAAAGTTCAATATAATAAATGGGGAAATAAGTCAGATAACAGATTATAAAGATATGTTGTTGATAAAGACTGATAAAGACTGACAGTTTTGAGCATTTGATAACACTAAAGGATGAAATGTAAACTTTATTTTTTATTATTTAGACACAGAAGTAATTTGTCATTTTACCCACATCTGTGTACTTAAGCTTATATAAAGATTTAATTAATTGGATACTCTGTAAATACATTAGCTGGTCTGGACAGCTTGATGCAAATTTTCCAGTCGAGCCTTACATGCAACAGGAAACAGCAGGGGAAATTAAATCATTATTATTCTTTTTTTGGTAAATGCAATTACACTAAATGGGTAAAACAATAAATTAATTATATATAATATATTATATAATAATAATTACAGTGGGGCAAACATTTTTTTAATCAGCCACCAAATGTGCAAATTCTCCCACTTAAAAAGACGAGAGAGGCCTGTAATTTTCATCATAGGTATACCTCAAGTATGACAGACAAAATGAGAACAAAAATTCAGGAAATCACATTGTAGGATTTTTAAAGAATTTATTTGCAAATAATGGTGGAAAATAAGTATTTGGTCAATAACAAAATTTCATCTCAATACTTTGTCATTGCCAACAAAGGAAGGTCAAATGTCTTCTGTAAGTCTTCACACGGTTTTCATACACTGTTGCTGGTATTTTGGCCCATTCCTCCATGCAGATCTCCTCTAGAGCAGTAATGTTTTGGGGATGTCGCTGGGCAACTTGGACTTTCAACTCCCTCCAAAGATTTTTTTATGGGTTTGAGATCTGGAGACTGCCAAGGCCACTCCAGGACCTTGAAATGCTTCTTACGAAGCCACTCCTTCATTGCCTGGGTGGTGTGTTTAGAATCATTGTCATGCTGAAAGACCCAGCCATGTTTCATCTTCAGTGCCTTTGCTGATGGAAGGAGGTTTTCACTCAAAATCTCACAATAAATGGCCCCATTCATTCTTTCATTTACACAGATCAGTCATCCTGACTCCTTTGCAGAAAAACAAAGCATGTTGTTTCCACCCCCATGCTTCACAGTAGGTATGGTGTTCTTTGGATACAACTCAGAATTCTTTCTCCTCCCAAACACGACAAGTTGAGTTCTTAGAAAAAGTTATATTTTGGTTTCATCTGACCATATGACATTCTTCCAATCCTCTTCTGGATCTTCCAAATGCTCTCTAGCAAACTTCAGACGGGCCTGCCCTGGACATGTACTGACCCAAGCAGAGGGACACGTCTGGTACTGCAGGATCCATAATGTGCAGGTCTACAGTTTTGTTTTTGGCGTCCTTTGACAGCTCTTTGGTCTTGGCCATAGTGGAGTTTGGACTGTGAGGTTGTGGACAAGTTCAAACAGATGCCATTTATACAGGTAACGACTGGAGGACAGAAGAACATCTTAATGAAGTTAAGGTCTGTAAGAGCCAGACATCTTGCTTGCTTGTAGGTGACCAAATACTTATTTTATGGAGGAATTTACCAATTAATTTATTAAAAATCATTTTTTGGATTTTTTTTTCTTATTTTGTCTCTCATAGTTGAGATATACCTATGATGAAAATTACAATCCTCTCTCATCTTTTTAAGTGGGAGAACTTGCACAATTGTTGACTTTTTTGGCCCACTATGTGTGTGTGTGTGTATATATATATATATATAATGTATATATGCATGTATATGTGTATATATTATATTACTTTATATTATGTGAATGGACACAAACAAGTGGACAGCTTTAACCTCTGCCTCCCCTCTGTATTCTGGTTATGTAACTCTTGACATTCTTGCCTGGTCTCCTAGTGAATCCACCGCTGTGACTAGAGCAGTGGGAGAGTGTGTGAGGGTGAAATGTATTATTCATTTGAGCAACAGGGAAGGTCCCGTCACTCTTCTAAACCTACAATCCTGCACTGCATGGGGTGATTATGACCTAATAGACCTCCTAGAACGAGGCCCCACAAGCAGCCTTGTGTTTTTGTGTCTGTTGGAATGGTGCAATGTTTAAATGAATCTCCTGGAAATTTGGGAATGTTTTGTTTGTCATGTTTTGTTGCTCTCTATCCAAAAACCACTTGCACTGTGTAAATATGTAAATATGACATTTATTATAATGGGTTATGTAAAGATTGTTGTAAGTTCACTTAAATTAGAAATTTATTTTTTTTTAAGTCTAAATGTTAAAATTGATAGCTCTCAATTACAGTATACTGTAATGTTGAAGACTATAGTCAATAGTTAAAAAAACATCTTTGGAGGGGGGACAGTTTTATAAAGAAATAAGAATTGGTATTATAATGGTTTTATGTGAAGATTGTTTGGTTTAATGGTTTTATGAGATAGCTTTGTAATGTTGAATGGCTATTCAATGATTAATGACTACCAGGGGAAAAAAACAATCCCAGAGACAGAGTAATGCTGGTCTTCAGTCACAAAAAAGATGCTATTATACAAATATAAAAAAATTTACTGTCTTTGTTGTTTGTACATTAATGTAATGTTTGAATGTGAAATTATTGCAGTATAAAAGTATATTTTAAAACGTTACTGTTAGTTGGAATTAATTGTGATTAATTTCAGAAAAATATGTTAGTTAAATAAATAATAATAATAATAAATAATTAGTTAAATTTTTTTTAATATATATATGAGACGAGACAGTCAGGCAAGTAATTAACTATAGATAGCAAAAAATATAAAAAATTATAAATAAATAAAAACAAATAAGTGATGTTATTTGGTAAGTGGTAAGTGATGTTTTCAAAAAAGCTTCAGAAAGTTGGGCTGAATACCTAACAGGAAACGCCGCGCCAGCTTAAAGGCCAAAGTATACTTCGGCCATCTGCATTACGTAATTTTTGTCATCAGGAGGGCTCGCGGACAGCTGCACACCCTGTCCGTGTGCAGGCAATAGGTTTGTTTGAGATGAGGAAAATCTGCACAGAACTGATCACCACAAGATGCATGCCGGTTAGAAAAGTGATGGCTGTGTCAGATTGAGCAGTTGAGCGCAGTTGCTCTCCACCGACTGCGCTGACCAAAAAAGCATCACAACCGTGATGCTGTGTTCTTATCTAAAATGTTTTTTTTATTTTTTTTTTATCTGGTTTCATGTTATGTATTTAAATTATGCATGCATATTTCCAAAAACTATAAGTGCAATCTTGGTGTGAGAAATGTAATTGTTGTAATATTTCTATTAAAAGAAATGAAATACAAGTAGAAATGTACGATAAATATGCATTTCGTATGGAATTAAATGGCATGCACTTTGTGGCTTGTTCGTCATATTTATATTCATATAATTTCAGTTCTGTAGAAGAATGCTGAAAGAGTGCAAGTCAGTTGGTGGCATTGCGCATGTATAGAGCTCGTCCGTACGCCTACACTGGACGTGATAAAGCAACCACTGAAAACCATTTAGAATTTGTGTCAGCACATCATAAATAGAATGTGGCAGCAGTTTCCTGTCGGAGATTCGTTGCGTCGCATCATAACCACTATCGCAAGGATATCGCCAAGTTCTCGTGGGACGCATCACATATCACGAGATCTTGTACAACAATATCTCGTCACAACCCAAATATATATATATATATACTGTAATATAATATGTTTTGTGTATAAATATATGCATAGTGCGGATGGCTGTGCAATTTAACTTGAAGGGAGCAAAATTAAACTATCTAAACCCAAAGCTGTGTGCATTGTTTGTCTGCAGATGGGTGAAGTGTACTTTGGACTTAAAGGCCGCTTCAAGAAATGGCTCACAAAATCAGAATTGTGCTGTGTGTAAGCTATTGTGCAACAGTTGCCCAATTGTAAAATCAAAAATGCACTGCGACTTTAAACATTTATGTCAGATAATTATATATTTTTGAGTTAACAATGAATTCTGGCCTGGAATTAAAAATCTGTAAAATCCTGATTGCAGCACCGCTATAAGTAATGTACCATTTTAAAAAGACTTTAAAATTATTAGTATGGGTGGTCGTGCTAGCAGATGCTAATTCCTGTGATCTCCAATCGGTGATCAAAAAGCTCCAAAGATCCTGTTTGGAGCACTTCATAATTAGGGCTGGGCGATTTAATCATTGATTTATTAATGCGAATTTCATCAGTAAATCTGGTTCTTTGATTAGCGGTATATCTCAATCAGCTTTTTTAAAAATGAGTGGCAGTTGATAGACTTCTGATTCGGAAGATGATCTTGCATAGCTCACGAGTGATCTACGGCTCTGTGTATCAACTGCCATGCATTTTAAAAACAGCTGATTGAGATTTACCGCTAATCAAAGAACCAGCTTTACTGACAGAATGCACATTAATAAATCAATTATTAAATTGCCCAGCCCATCTCTTAAGACATTCTAAAACAACATTTTCTTCAAATTCAAAGGGGGCTCAGATAGAATATTATAAACTGTGAAAGGATTAAAAGGTGTGTTTGAGTGCACTGGTCTTTCTTGAGGTCCAGATGGTAAAGCATTATGATTCCTTCATCTGTTTTTGTCCTTAAGACCACAGACTTGCTCATAGACATTTAATCTCCCATGCTTGTTACAGGATTAAAACTACATTGCCTGCATTGCCATTACTGTCTGTTTTAAAAGCACCATTTTATATGTATTTATTTATATATATCAATATATCAGTTTGGCCAGAATCGTTTCACACTGAGGCATAGCCAAGGCTGCACGATGAATCGAAATGAAATCGAAATTGCGTTTAGACAGAAGCTGCGATTGTTGTGTGTATCTTTCAGTGTAGCACAGTTCTGTGATCAGTAATTAATCTCCATCCAATGGCCAGAGGGTGCTCTCATGCGAAAACTCTAAACACACCCTCCAAGTAGCTGAATAAACAGAAGGTTAAATGGACTGCTTTCATTGATTCCACATGAATAAACACAAGAATATGGCAATATCTGTTTTCTTATAGTAATTTTTCACATTAAGTTAATCTATAAAAAAATGTGAATCGACATAGACTTTCAAGAATACTGCTCATTCCCAAAACTCTGCTTTGTTTTGAAATGGTCATGAATAAGTTTCACAGTGCAGCTAATTTCAATAGCTCACATAGCAGGAAAGAAACACAGGAAGGAAAAATTATTTTTCAGTACTTTCTCTCGCAGTTACTGTATATCCTCAGGTAATTGTACTGTACATACACTGCTCAAAAAATAAAGGGAACACTTGTTACTCCAAGTCAATCACACTTCTGTGAAATCAAACTGCCCACTTAGGAGGCAACACTGATTGACAATCAATTTCACATGCTGTTGTGCAAATGAAACGCAATTTTTTTCCTCGATCGTAGCGGAAGAACTGAATGTGATTGAAATTTTCATCATTAATGTTTTGTTTGAATATCAGATATTCAATATAAAG
>JAUCMS010000127.1:2348888-2392624 GCA_032357445.1 Enteromius radiatus | reverse complement strand
AAAGCATAAAAATGCACCTTGAAAGTGCTTGAAAAGTGCTGGAATTTGAAGTTGGAAAAGGTGTAAGAACCCTGTAAGATTTATTATAGATTTGTAGTATAAAATCTAAAATACATATTACATAAATATAAGGTACTTTCAGATTTAGAAGAAGAGGATATCAGGGTGGATTTTTTTCTTTTTTCTTTTTTTTTACTTCTGATACTCATGCTTCAGTACACAGGTTAAAACAGAACCCAGTGCGTCATTGCAAGCTATAATTAAATGTCCCTGTGCCTTGGCAAGCCTTAAATGGCCTCTTGTTGAATCACCTTGCAAAGCACTGATTTACAGACAGTTGAAACAGTGTAATATGATAAGGATTGACTAGTTCATTATGTAGTATGAGTAGTTTCTGATGAGCCTGTGTTTATTAGTTTTACCGGTTGTTATCTGGGTATAACAAACCTTGGAATGTGGTGACTGACCAATCAGAATTGAATTGTGTAATAAAGCATGTCAACATATTCCGTTACATCAAAAACACAAAATAATGATCTTTAAAATAGTGTCATATGAAGTGATATTAATCGCATAGTGTATTATATCTTTGCAACAGTTTGAGCCTTTTAACAGTTGTGTGAAGAACAAATTCATAGACTTTTCTACTCCCCTGTTGTGAACAGACACCCAGTAGCAAGTAACATTGGTTGAAAAACAGCAATTAAATTCGGCAAGATAAAGTCCTTTTTATGTAAAACCAAA
Source organism: Enteromius radiatus (assembly GCA_032357445.1). Classification (NCBI taxonomy): domain Eukaryota; kingdom Metazoa; phylum Chordata; class Actinopteri; order Cypriniformes; family Cyprinidae; genus Enteromius; species Enteromius radiatus. Next base: position 2,391,880 of record JAUCMS010000127.1, on the reverse strand, counting down.
CACCTTTATTTACAAATCAAGTATAACATGCTGACTGTCATAACTGAATGAGACCGAGATTTGACTGCTAAATGGAGAATGACTGACCGTTGTAGTGGAATGAAGAGTTTTCGTGAACCTTCATTTATCAGCTTAAATATCTGTACCTCACATTAAACTGTCGAATGGCTTCAGAAGACTATAGTGCATGAAATCTTTATGGTGCTTTATATTGTTTTATGCCTTTTGTGGGGCTTAACAATAACACAAAGTAGCACACACAATAATCGGATTTGGATCAGGGATGCACTGATTGTACTGTATACTCAGTATCTCAGTTTTGGGATAGGATCGGCGCACTCCTAATGATGGATACAGTAGCCTTTTGTAAGACTTCCCCTGCCTTCAGGAAGTTCAAGTCAGAATTTTTAGGTTTTTACACACCAGTGATGATTATGATAATAATAACAACTGATTAATCATGTGCTGTGTGTTGTGAAAATTATTATATAGAGTTTTGGAGCAACATAAACTTACCAAAGAACAGTGGGAGGACAGAATACAGACATGGCACGAAGAACACAGGGGTATGCTAAGGTAAGTAAGGCATGACACAAACACATGCACAGAGCACACATAGATTGTAATGCGAGAGCACACTATGGGCAGTGGTGTTTTAAATTTCCAGTTACACACACTGTGAACTTCACAATGCTTAATAGCAGTATTTCTATTCCCAGCATGATTGTATGTTTACAGAGAGGATTCTATGATGGAGTATTTGAAGATCGCTCAAGATCTGGAGATGTATGGAGTGAATTACTTTGAGATCAAAAATAAGAAGGGAACCGAGCTCTGGTTGGGAGTGGATGCTCTTGGTCTCAATATTTATGAACATGAAGACAAGTAAGTTTTAGACTGAAATGTCTCCCACAGGCTTTATTTATAAACTGTACTTTAACTTTGGAGCAAACTTTTTTTGTTTATTCATTTTTGTGTATGTTTTTGAAAAAGAAAAAAAAATCTTCTTACAAAAGCACATGAAACTGTAATATTGTAAAGTATTTTTCCAATTCCAAAATAATTTTTAGAAATGTTAACAGGATTGACTATATAGTCAGTATTACATATCCATTTTATGGTTTAGGTTGTTAGCATAGACGCTGGAGTTTCAGAAAAGTTTGATTGCTAATTCCAGCACATTCCTTATAAGAATTTATAAAAGCGATAGTTCATTTAAAAATCTAAATCGTCATAATATACTCACCCTCATTTTATTTCAAACCCATAAGATGCTAATTAATTTGCTAATTATTCCTGATATCTACTTTCCTGATATTGGTATATACTTTCTCTGAAAGTTCAATCAACCAAAATTTGAAATATCTAAAAGAGTTATGAATTTAGGCTTTTATTTACGTCCAAGCAATTATTGACACACATTGCATGACATATGGTAAATACATTTACCTTTTGAGTATTATTTGTATTATTAGAGGTAACCTTTCCCTCTTGCTTTAGCACCCATCCGTTCCCTGCCTTATAGGGCAGACATTAGAACAGAGTGAGTCACACAGCATGTGTTGCTTTGGCTTTTTGCCCCTTGGTGGAGGAAAATATAGCCTTGATTCCTGTTAACAGTGTGGGACTTTTTCATAATCAGGATATTATGTTGTTGTGGGGTCATACTTCCCATGCCTAGGTCAATGCATGTGAGTCAACTACACATAAATTACTTTACTTTCATTTTAGATTCTAAGAGGTCTGTTGATTTGATTGTCTGTCTACAGATGGAATAAGTGTTTTCCTCTTCTGCCCACTGCTGGCTGTTCTTGGCATGATAATACATTTATATTTACATTTAGACATTAAGATGCTTTTATCGGAAGCAATTGAAATCAACAAAAGAGCAATGATAAGCAAGTGCTATAACAAGATATAGTTAGCTTCACATAGTACATGTAACAAGGAATTTTTTGTAAGTTGTATAATAAATAAAAAGAAAACAATAGAAAAATAATAGAGCAAGCTATAGAGACCCTTTTTGTTTAATTGTATAATAAATAAAAAGGAATGGATAAATAGGAAAAGAATTCCATCAGGAGGAAACATTTCATTAAAAAGTGTAAAATTGATTTTGTGCCTCTTTGGGATGGTACAATAAAGCATTGTTCACTTGCAGAATGCAAGCATCTAGAGGCCACATAGGTCTGAATTAATGAATCTATGTAAAGAGGTGCAGAGCCAGAGGTGGTTTTGTGGGTAAACATCAACACTTTAATGTTAAGCTATTGGTAGCCAGTGCAAATCATACAAAAAGTATTCATGTCGCTTCATAATGTTACCGTTTAACCAGTGATGATAATATATAAATAAATAAATCTAAGGCAAAAAAACGCCAAAAAAGAAATCTTACAAAAAAAAACAAATAGTTAATTAAATTTGCAGGGTTTTTTTGCGTTAATTGTAAAGGTTTAATAAAACTGTCTGGAAGACCTGCCAAGAGAGCATTGCAATAATACAGCCTGGACAGAACAAGAGCTTGAAAAAGGAGTTGTGAAGCATGTTCTGAAAAAAGGGACTGATTGTTTTGAAAAATGTTAATAAAATGTACATACATTTTCAAACATGTTCTTCTCACTTTTGTTTTTCTTTAAGGCTCACACCAAAGATTGGGTTCCCATGGAGTGAGATCCGAAACATTTCTTTCAATGATAAGAAGTTTGTCATCAAGCCAATTGATAAAAAAGCACCCGTAAGTAGTATTTTTTATGATTATTCTGTCAGTTTGAGCTAAAGCAGTTTAGCACAATTTGGACAGTGTTTACATGCACATCATTTTGTGGTAAGATCCACACAATAAGGCTAAGATTTTTCGCCTTTCCTTCACTGATTTTCCTTTTCAGCAAATGTTTTCCTCTGCATTTGATATAAAAGCACATTTGCATATTGTTCTAAAAATAGTTTTATTGTAAGTAATGTTTTTGGCATAAGCATGAATTTATTCTATAAAATATAAACAATTTTACTGGTGTCATTTGATTTTATATCAGCCCCTGTTATTTTCATTAGAAAACCCTTATATTGTATATTTAAATTCATTGACATCACTTCGAGAAGGTTACATTGTACACTTAAAACGCAAGTATGTTTATTTATTACATGCAATATAATCCGTATCTACATGTAAATCCTTTCAAAGTGTATAAAACATGTGCTTTTGTGAACTTTACTATTAGCTACCAATTGGCAAATTAGTTTGAAATAGTCAAACCTGTTACTGTCAGTCCTGTTACTTTTCAAGTTAACAGGTCTTGACATTTGAGTAACAGGGATCACATAGATGTGTCAGACTGATTTTAAAGATTGTCTGTGTACAATTCAAACATTTTTAAAGGTCACTCTCTGTATATTATTAAGATCTGATAATCCATTCTTAATAATTGAACCAGAAAAAAGATTTTGAAACAATTCCAGTGAAAAGAGGGAATAAATGCTGCGCATATATGTGAAAACTACTGCATAATTCTAATTAAACTGTAGTATCAAATAACACTTGTGTCAGTAATAGGGTTGACAAAAATACCAAAACATGAAAAAGCAGGAAAATAGTCATAAAATAATCAATTTCATACCCTGTGATGCCACAATAAATTTTTTGTCTTTTAAAGGCTTCATTTAATGAATATATAAAAAAATGTTGCATTAAATTAAGTTTATAATAATAAACTTACTTTATTTAGAAAATTTGTGGAATGATATGAAGTTGGCTGGCACCATATTAAGCCATGTCTGTAATGTCTCCACAACTTATTTTGATCCATTACATTTAGCAGATACAATCTGAAAAATCTGTTGAAGTTGCCCAATGTGACTAAAATTAATGGGCACAAAACTTAACTCAAAGCTTTATACTTTTGGAGAACAAGTATCAATCCTATCGATGAGATCAGTCATATCAATCATAGTATGCCGAAGTCAAATGTGAACATGTTCACTCAGTCTTTACAATTGTGATGGCAGGACTTTGTGTTCTATGCACCACGACTGCGAATCAACAAGCGCATCCTGGCTCTGTGTATGGGCAACCATGAGCTGTACATGAGGAGGAGGAAGCCTGATACCATTGAGGTGCAGCAGATGAAGGCTCAGGCCAGAGAAGAAAAACACCAGAAGCAGATAGAGAGGTTACAGTGACATAATTTACATTAACTTTCTTTTCTTTACGTATTTATTTTGTATGTTTTTATTTATACTTGGTTTAAGCAATTATTCTCAAAATTCTTATGATAGTCAAAAATGTCTAATACTGCTGCCACCAAAAGGACATTTTTAGGTCTTCTTTCGGTTTTCTGCCCAAAAAATCTTTTGAGTCAGTCATGAATATTAGTATATTATTTACTGTTTTAAAAATATAGTTATTATTAAAATGTTACTATTATTAAATATGCTTAATTGTTTAATTGTGATTATTAACTGTTAACTGTTATTAACTTTTGTTTTTTTTTTACCTACTGGAGCTTGCTGATTAACAAAATCAAATATTTCAGATGTTTACCTTGATAACAGATGAAGATGCTCTTAAAATCATTATTGGTCAAAAATGGATGAACTTAAGTTTCTGAAAGCTGCAATGATCTGTGTATTGGTATTAAAAAATGATCTGTTCATTGAGCTTTATAGTCTTCATCTGCTTGAGATTTTTGAAGTTTGATCATTTTAGTTATGTGGATTTTTAGTTGCTGTTTTAGAAGTGATGACAAAATAACATGAGACAAAGTAACTTTGAAGTTTTGCTGCATAAATCAAACGTACTGTATCCTCCTTTCTCCAGAGCTCAGCTTGAGAATGAGAAGAAGAAACGAGAGCATGCAGAAAAGGAGAAGGAGAGAATAGAGCGAGAAAAGGATGAGTTAATCGAGAGACTGAGACAGATTGAGGAACAGACGATAAAAGCACAGAAAGGTACAAACACATCTGGACTTCACTGTAAAGGTCCTCCCTCTTACATCAGGAAGTTCTCGAATGGTTTTGCTTCAGGACTCCAGTTTTGCACAACAACAAAATTGTTATAATAAATAAACCACGTCTTTCTTAATAACAATAAACTGCATAGACTTGACAAAATGGGGGGAATATATTACAGGAAACTTTATGCATGTTGAACATTTACAGGAAAAACTTATTTGCAAGGCTAAAAAGTGGAACAAACACATTGTACTAGCCTTATGCCCAATTTAAATTTGTACCAAAATAGTTAATATTTGACAACTTTGAAGTCAACATAATTTGTTTTTCCTTTTAAATGTTTTTGTCCTATTTATTTTCCTATCCATTATTTTATGTTGTTGTTGTTGTTGTTGTTTGTTAGTTATTATTTGTATATTAGGATTTTAATAGAAATGTGTTATATTCCAAGTTGAGAGCAGCTATAAAAAAATCAGAGGCTAAATGACACATTAGTGGAGTGTCATACTAACTAAACCTAAATCTCTCGCCTCTCATAGGGCTGTCTTCTGAGGAAGGTAATTTTTTTAAACCAGAAAAAACACTTTAAGTCCCTTAATAAAAAAAAAAAAAACTTGTTTCTTTTCACATCCTTCTCCTGAGTTCCCATGTTTCCCATTAGCTAGATTTGTTGCAGTTTTTGGGTTGGTTGCTGATTTGTCTGTGTTTGGCATAGGAAAGATCTAAGGGATCTAAAAACAATCTCCAGCTACACTGGCATTTTGTAGTATCATGCCAGTGTTTTATGATGTCTCATGTGGTTGCCTGTTGAAGTTGTCCTCATAGAGTGTGCCTTCCTGATCAGTGTACCGATGTAGATGTTAGAGAATAAATGGCATCTCAATTAATTCTCCAACATCTACATCAGGAAGTTAAATAATGCTAATTTCTGCTACATCACGATATATATAACCAATGCATGTTATGCTCTATCTGTGTTTGTGTAGAGCTGGAGGAGCAAACTCGCAAAGCTCTAGAGCTTGAACAAGAGCGAAAAAGAGCAAAAGAGGAGGCAGAGAGGCTGGAGAAAGAGAAACAGGCAGCAGAGGAGGCCAAAGCATCACTGGCTAAACAAGCAGCTGACCAGATGAAAAACCAGGAACAATTGGTAAGTCTCCTTGGCCTTTTTTGTATAAACAATAAAGACCTAACTGAACTACTCAGTAAATGGCTAATAAAAATAGTTGGCAGTTGAAAGGAAATTAATGTATAAATAAAGAGATTAAAAGCTAGCAATACCTCTGATACAGATGGATACATTGCTGAGTTGTATAAAACCTATTGAGAATGTCTGTTAGGTTTGTAACCTTGGTTGAATAAGGAAGGACTATGATGCTTTAGTAGCTGATGCTATTGAAACGGTAGCCCCCAGGTGTCACGATTGACTGAAGCCAATATAGAAAGACGATAATTTATTGACTGATGCTACACTAGAACTAGTGACGTTTGAGCTACTTCACAAACCCCTTTCTCCAGGCCTCCGAACCGGTTCAAGGAATGAAATGACATTTTAACTGGAACAAAAACAAAATCAATTTGAATCGGAATATTATTATTATTATTTATTTGAAATTGCAATAAACTGATTAGTAATGTTATTTTATCGTTCTCTTCTTATGTTAATTAATTGCCATTGTGATCACTTGCACATAATTTTTTCAGTAGAAACTTTTAAATATATTTTAATCCCTGTCTGTCTCCAGGAACATGCAACAAAGGGCAATGAGCCTTGTTGCTCTGCAAATTTTTACTTTGATTTACACCCCTGAATGATTTGGGGTGCTTTAGCTGAAACTTGGCAGCCACAAATGCATAATACATAACCCATGTTTTTTTTTTTTTAATACTTTGTTGTACACTGTGAAGCAGAAAGCACGTCGGGAGAGCCAGTTTATAATGCTAAAAATTGTTTAAAAAACTTTATGGCTGTGGTCTCACATGGTTTTAAAATCAGTTAAGATTGCGGCCAGCTTCAGAGAAGAGGAAGAGTTGTTGTATATTTGTTCAAAAATAGAGGCAATTCTGTCTTTTAACAGTTTTAAAACATTCACAAATTTCAAAATCAGTGTTCTAAAGCAGAGGTTCTTAATCCTTTGCCTACCGTTCCCTTGTAGCTCGCTCTCTCTCTCTCTCTCTCTCTCGTTCAGATCATCAACTTGTCAACTCCATCCATAAAATCACAAAATGGCCTTAAACAATTAACTACACAGCACTGCACAAGGGAAATCTAATCTGAAACTGTTACTTGTCAGTTGCATAGTACAGTAACTGTAGCATGTTTATATACATGATTTTTACAAGGCATGTGACAGTTTGATATGTGCATCTTCCCAAATTAGCTACAAAAATATATATACTGTAAATCTGCTGTCCTGTCGAAAAAAAGAAGCACTGAAGACCTCCTGCATGTTTCCGTCAAAAACAGCTCCAACATTTGGTTTTTGGCACATGTGGTTAATATTGGTGGTACGTGGGGCTTGTACTGAAATGGTCAGCAATTGTGGGTGTACTGTACAGTAGGTGCTTTAACAGTGCTTTACTTGGTTTTTGCAGGCAGCTGAGTTGGGAGAATTTACTGCCAAAATTGCCCTACTGGAGGATGCCAAGAGGAAAAAAGAAGAGGAGGCAACAGAATGGCAGCACAAAGTAAGATACATAGACTCTTTTACTTAATATGCATGATGCAGATTGTCCACATAGTGAAATAGCTGCTGTCAAACTACAGCAAAGGTCACTAATTTAAGGGATTAATAATCCAGACCTGACCACCAAATTAGTTCATGGGCTTGCAAGATTTAATTTACAATATTTTTTTTTATAGGTTAGTATTATTTTGTGCTATAAACACATGTAATGCCTGTTTCATTCATACTGGATGCCTGAGGGCGCCCTTGCGCTGAAAATCCATATGCATTACAGAAGAAATAAAGTCACACTCCAGGAAATCCCTGATATGGACAAAGGCATACAGCTGATAATGTAACTAAATAAAAAAAAAAACAGAAACGCCTTATATGAGATCAAAAAAGAACCATGTGTTAACGGACATGTTTTTGGAGTTTATGCACGTCTGCATGTATTGTACTACATGTACTATATGGTCAGGGTTTGACTTTCTTAGGGTTACTTGCATGTAAGTATATATAATTTATTGGTATAATATTAAGTACATGTTACATGTAACAAGGACAGCTTAAAATAAAGTAGTGTTCATCTTTTCTTTAATCTACACATATTTATGAGAGGTCTTTGTACAATTAAAACATCCTGCCAGATTGATAGCTTAAAAACAAAATGTAGTTAACCAAGATAAATACAGTGAAATAAATAGTTTGGATGTTGTGGGTTTTTTGATGTCACAGGCTAATACTTGATTTCCACCATGTCTGGCCTGTTGAAGCTGTATATTTGCTTTTTGATGCATTTTTCATCACTTTTCTTTGTTGTAGGCATTGTCTGCTCAGGAAGATTTGGAAAAAACTAAAGAGGAGCTGAAGTCTGTGATGTCAGCTACAGCAAGTGGTGCATCAGAGAACGAACATGACGAGCATGATGAAAGCAGTGCAGAAGCCAGTGCTGAACTCTCTAATGATGGAGTTGATCACCAGCGCAGTGAGGAAGAACGGCTCACAGAGACCCAGAAGAATGAACGTGTCAAAAAACAACTACAGGTTAGACCATCTGCTTACACAGAGATAAAACACACTGTTATTTATTGCGCATTAATGATTGTTCTAACTATTCTGTATTTTCGTTATATGCGATTGCTGTTGAGTGGCAATTTAGCGATTTCGTGTAAATTAAATGTTTAATTAGTAAATGAAAAATTGCTCTTAACTGACTTATTTTTTTTAGAGGTTTAAACGGATCATAGTTGATCTGTGATGCATACGTACCAAACCCCACAATTCGGCACGCATGTGATTTGCAGATTAATTTTACAATATTACATGTTCAAGGGATTTTAAACCACAGGAATAAAAATTCAACAAAAAACTCATTTTGTTAATTTAAGGTAAATGTGCATAAAATTGTATAAACAAAAACAAACTTATTTTCTGTATATAATTATAAATATTTATAGATTATAAATGTATAGATCTGTTTATTTTTTTTGCTTGCCTGAAAAACCATCTGATCTGTACCTCAAAAAACACAATATGATTCCCTGAACCGTTTTTAAATATTTTCAAAACCTAACTGGTCTGTGTTGTAAAAAGGTTGGAGAACCCTGTGTTAACCGACATGTTTTTGGAGTTTATGCTCTTGTAATGTGAGTAAATGCCAATAAAAATGTTATATACCTGCATAGCTTACACATAGTCTCCATTGCAGGCCTTGAGCTCAGAACTGGCCCAGGCCCGTGACGATTCCAAGAAGACCCAAAATGATGTTTTGCATGCAGAGAATGTGAAGGCCGGCCGGGATAAATACAAGACCCTACGCCAGATCCGCCAGGGCAACACCAAGCAGCGTATTGATGAATTTGAGTCCATGTGATGGCTGTGCATCCTTTTTGATCGCCCCACTTTCCACCCTGTAGCCCTAATGCCTTCATGGCTGGCTTACAAGCACAGCTTTTACCTGCCCATACTTCTCCTATAGACCAATGATCCTTGACCCCCTCCAGAGAGCTTGAGGGACATGGTTGCTCCTCCCTCAAGCTTTGCCAAAGCTCTCTCCGCCTGTGAACAGCCCATCAGGCTGTTTCCACGTATTGAGCTCCTCATAAGCCCTACTCCAGAATCGTCCAGTTAGGAGCAAGTGATGCATCACACCGAACTCTTGATGAAGATTTTAATTTACTAAATGCTTGGAAATATGTGTTTTAGACGAGCCTAAAATGAATTTAAGCAAAATTAGTTTTTATGAAATGGCCATTTGTTTGTATTTTTGGTTTGTTTTTTGGCTACAGCTATATGATCACAATGTGGAAAACATCATCCATTTTGTTTACTCTGTTGAAGTTAAGTGGGCTAGCAGGTGATGGTTTGGAAGAAAAGGGTCATGTGAAAATTGTGTGCAACTTAAGAATAACAGTGCCACATCCACATACCCTGAAAAGCACAAATAGCACCTCTCTACACCAAAGTCCTGTCATCAAATCAAATTCAGAGCCACCGAAGTCAAGTGAAGAATGTAGAAACAGAGGCACCCATCTTTTGAATGAATGTGAACCATAACCAAAACTATGGATAACCAAAGGGAGGTTATCACTCTTGCATACATCCGTATTTACTGTGGATTTAAACTGGACAAGACCTTCGTTGTTATTTTATTTCTTCAGTGCAAGACGTTGTTTGATTCAGGTTCAAAAGATGTAGCTCTGAGCTGACAGAATGTGATAGAGCGCTTGTGTTGGGTCCGTTGATCTTGACAGTAGAATTCTCCCAAACACCTAGTGTTTTTTGTCCAGTCTCCATATCGATGGTTTTCCCTGCCTGCCGGCTCACAAAGGCCAGGGCTGACAGATGGACAGACAGACAAACAGCTTGTTTTTAGTTTAATTAGTTTTGATTTAATTGCAATATTATGGGGAAACTGCTTGAGGAAATGAATTTGTGGCATCGATGAAGAGTTTTGTGCGTGTGTGCGCTTTGTCTCTCTGTTTATCTCAGTTTTTTTTCCCCCCTTCATTTTTGTGTGAATGTATTAGTACACCTGCATGCACATGTGGTTGTTTTGCAATACCTGTGGCCTTTCTGGCTGGGGAGCATATGAAAACATCAGTCCTGTTCTCAGGATGAATCGCTACCTCATTACTGTCCAACATGGTGACTGGTTGTCAAACACTTGGTGTACGGCAGAGAGAGGCAAATGTTGTCATTTTCTTCTTTTTAAGTTTATGTCACCCAGATTATAATATTGCCGTTTGTGCTTGTTGTTTTTGAACATCTATTGAGAAGTTTACTGTAGATGTACTCTTACAATGATGCTTTGGCTGGTTAGGGTCATATGGAATTGTTTTAATTAGCAGCACTAAGATAGATAAGTGGCTGATACTTTATCCTCAAGAAAAACTGCAATTTAATACCAAAGCTATCTTGTCAGTATTTTATTCTTATTTAGCATGTGGATTTATGACAAAAGTTATGGCAAATTGTGTGGTATCTGGTCCTACTGCAGTGTGTTGACTGATCCATAATGAAACCTTTAAAGAATGTCCTGCTTTTTTCCCATTTCTTGTTGATTTGAGAGAAGTCTCATCAAGATTTTACCCACCCAGAACCTTTTCAAAATTGCTAACAGGTCTTGGACCTACAGTATAGACTCCTCCAGGCTTTTTCACCATGCAATATGTCCTCTGCTCAGCTGGTATGTGTGCTGTATTGCAGTAGAAACTCAGTCATCCTCAGTATTCCTGGCCTGTATGTCTTATTTCAGAGTTTGCATGGTAAAATATCTTCAGCATATACAGATATTTGCTCTATAGGCCAATAAATTATTATTTAGAATTTTTTTTAAATACCTGGATTTTATTTTGCACTGATGTGCAAAGATGTCACTGTTTATTCAGTGTGTTTAACAAAGACAGCTGGGGAAATGTTTTAACAGTCATACCAGAATGTTCAGTAAAGTTCAAAAGCACTTGTTTTGCCCTGCTTTTTTTTCAAGGCATTTGTCCACGAGCAGATGTATTTGCCATAGCAAGATAAATGTTGTGCTTCCATTTTTTTTTTCTTTTTTTCTAATGATTTCTAAAACAAAACCAGCAGCATTTGCATCTACTAAAAGGGAGAGAAAAACACTCAAGGTTACAATGTGTATTTGTTTGCTTTTTAATTTTAATATTTGTTTTTGTTGTATGTTGTTTTTTGGGGGGGGAGGTGGGTTACAGTTTTTTCCCCCTCTCTTTTTTTGTTCTTACAGCTTTCCGTTACATAGAAATAAAATGTTGTCTGTGACAAATATTTGGTTGAAAATAAAGATTGAATATTTATTTTCTGCTTATTTTCGTGCCATTCATTTTTTTTTTTTGTTTTGTTATTGATTTTCCAGTTAGTACAAATAGTACATTTCTATGACTCAAATATTCACTGTTTTTTATGCATTCTTTGCATAATGCATAATTTTAAGCCAGCTTACTGATGAAAGGTTGACTCTTGTAGATAAAATGTTTCTTGCTTTCAGCAACTTTAAACAGAAATATGCATCAAATAAAAGGACAATATTTCTTTGTAGCTTTAATTTTGCTAAAAAGATACATATTTGGAGATGACAGTAAGTACAAAATCCATAACATTTTGAACAAGTCACATATTTACCACCACATATTTATTACTCTTTGTAATACAATGCTTAGAACAACTAAAGCATCATTGGCAGTGGCCATTAAAATTTTGACTAAACTCACTGCTTCCTTTGGTCCTTAAGCATAAAGCCCACTGACACATCAAATATTGTGGAGACTGTAATGCGCAACGTCTAAGCATCTCAGTGAGCAGGAAACTCTACTTTCCATTATTTTGTGTGCATCACGAGCTCACAGACTGCAGGGATTTCTACAGAGTGACCTTGGCATTCTTAGGTGAAAGAAGGATAATTCATTGTTGATCTAGATAAAGGCAGTAGCATTACAGTATTGCAGAAAACAATTATCGGTGATGACACAACTCGTCATGAACACTTGTCCAGCTTTTTAAAGCACCCCTTCCAAATGTGTTTTTCAGTGATAAAGACCAAAAATACAATCAGTCAGTTAACTACATGCTGTTATAAAACATTATCCACTTAAACATATTAGTCAATACTAAAGGTAACAACGTGTACTCAGAAGCGTTTGTGATACCATGTAAATACATACACAAAAAAACAAACAAAAAAAAAACATCTCATGTAATTGAAAACAGTTGGCTGAACATGGTTCAGATTATTCAGATGTGTCTTAAGCACAATGCCATGTAGAGGCAAATACTCTATGCCCACACCACCGCCAAGAATGGCACACAGTGCCACAAGGCCAAAGGGAAGGCTCTTCTTGTTTCAAAATAAAAGGTGTTCCCATAACAAACATTTCAAGCAGTATTTTTACCCCAGCTTAACAGCTCTTTCCTTGCTCTTAAACTAAACCCTCTTAAATGCATCAAAAATGAAATTTGTCTTCATAGTTTCAGAAAAAAAGTAGTATATTTGAATTTAGATTTCAGATGTAAAAGGCCAAAATTAGTAGTAGGTAAATGATCATAACCACCTGTTGTTTTTAAGAACTAGGTATAACATCAGTGTTGGGGATCAAAATTTACCCAATTTTAATTTTTTTTAGTTGCTCAAATCCAGTCCCCCATTTACTCCAATAACCCTACTTTTTTAAAGTAATAAGTTTGTAAATACTTTTGCTTTAAAATAAAATAAATTAACTTGTTACTGTCCCTTCATTTTAGAAGCATTTAATGCTCTTCCTTTCCCTTAAAAAGCTGAACCAATTATCTTCATCAAAATGTTGCCCAAAATATTTCTTAATTTATACTATATTTAGTTACGTACAACCTATTGTACATAACGTTGTGAGTGAATATACTTTTCATAGATCATATGTATATAAACATCTCTGAATTTAAGTTAAAAAGATACAATTTGTATCAACAAGGACAGGTATTCTCTGGCTACCCTAAGTCACGTGTTATGAAAACAATTCTGGAATAATTAATGCCTGATAAAAAGGTTGAACATTAATGAAAACATTAATGAAATCTGCACCTAATCAGGTCTCAAACCTTAGTTGCTTTCAACAAGAGCAGGATACAGTATCATGCACCCAGAAGCTTAGCCAGAGATGTCCCTTACTAAAACTAAGGTACACAGACAGCGCTGTCTTTACTACACTACACCTTTTGCTACATTCAGACCATACATCCTACGATAACACTGACAGAACTACAGAATACCTAAGCTCATTCCTAAATTACAAGCAAGCACACCCTGACACATTTATCTCTATATGTGGTCCCACTATATACTGTGTCCCTAATACCTGTGTACTTAAATAGTAAGTAGATGTGTACATGTGTACGTAACCACAGAGCAAGTACACATTGGTACATAATATCTAAAGCTTTAATGTTTGTATAACTACACATATGTAGTATGAATGGTATATGTAAGTCCAAATGTGTAACAGGACATTGGTAACAACATCTTTTTGTAATGAAACTCCAAATGTGTAACAGGACTAAGAAAGTGTTACACTTCATGTGAAGTAGACAATTCCTAGATTTACCATGAAATTACTCTGATGTTACACAGCAGCGGCCAGTACATATAAATTGTGGTTGGTGTCCAGAATGTTAAACTTTATTGTGGACAGTCCCTGAGGAGTATTACAGTGGTGCACAAACTCCACCAACTCGAGATCCAACTAAACTAAACCTGCCCATTTCCACCCCTAGGATCAAATTGTTCCAATTACTCTTATACATCTTGTTACGAAATGTAGTTATACAATTTCTGTTACACAAGTACTTTGTGTAGAAAAAAAAGTGTTGTTACCAAAGTCCTGTTACACATTTATACTTGCACAAACCAGTTGTTTCATGTGTGTAGTTACAGAAATATTAGAGCATGTCTAGTTACCATGTAAGTATCAGGTATTAAGCACACTTAATATAAAGTGGGACCCAATAGGGCAAAGAATAAAACATCACAAAATCATAATTAAAATGCCAATATAAGCAGTCAGTGATAGGCAAGTTACTCCACTTTTGCATATAAAGAACCAAACTTAAATGTAACTAGATAATGGAGAATGTGATTAAGAAGAAACAAGAAAAAAGAAAAAAGAAAAACTTCAAGTGAGAGTTGGCATTACATCACAAAGAGGAGGAAAAGCCAAAGACCTGCAGGATTATGGCTATATAAAAATATAAAGCTATTTTCATGATGGCACCTCTGAATGTGAAAGTGATTATCTTTCAGAAATGAACAAACGTGTATAAAAATATTCCAAGTTTGTCATATTATAGCTAAGTGAAGAGGGTCCTGCCCTTTACACTCATTCCATATAAGTGAGGCTTGATCTGTTGACACAGACAAATGCTTTGCTTTAAAATTCGGTTTTCTCAAGTCAAATATATTTGTATAGCACTTTGTATCAAAGCAGCTTTACAGATATAATAGCCAAGCTGTTCTAATATATTCTATTGTAGACTATCTACACCTACAAATACTCTGGCCTTGTATCTCCTCTTACTGATTGCCATAAATTACCAAACTGCATTGAATTTGATAAAAAGCAATAGAAAGTGCCTTGTGATTCATTACATGCTCACCTGAACATAATCATTAACATAAAGTAAAACATTTCAGAAAATAAATAGCAAAAAAATAAATATCACAACATTCACAATTCTAGTCTATAAAATGTCTTTTATAGGTATATCTATAGCTCTTAGGTCAGCCAACAAGAAATCAAAGATGTTTAATATTATGGTTTCCATGTTTACAAGGTCTTAACTTTCTCAAAGCTGAGAATTTAAATCTGATTCTTTTAATGTAATGTTTTACATAAGAAAACTCACCAGATGCCTCGATTTTATTAGAGCACAGGAAGATGCAAGAGAAATTCATAGTTAACAGAGAGCCTGTCACTCATTATTTAGACACTACCTTGCCATCCCACAATGTATATAGCTTTCTTTCTTAAGATGAACACAAGATTTGTGAGGTTTATGTTCTAAAACGATCAGCCTCTGTGCTTCACAAACTTCACAATGCACTTACACAACACATTTCACAACATGCTGCCGTTTATATCAGGTGAACACACCTTTGACAGATGGTCGGATGGTTTATGTTTTAAAAAAGTTAATATTACAGTATTTTTCTTGCACACACTTATCGTTTACCTCAGAAAACACTGATTCATCAACTGGAGTAGTATGGATTACCATTGTGTTTTGTGTGGCTTTTGAAGCATCATCTTTGGGGGTCCCATACAATTCATATAATTTATTTATTATTCTCTGTGTTCATCTGAAGAAAGAAACTCACACATTCGTGAAAATGTGAGGGTGAGTAAACAATGGGAGCATTTTCATTTTACCTCAGCGCTTAGTATCCAGCATGGTTCTTTTCTGCCAAGATGGCTGCTGCCAGCTGTTGGGCATCAGTCACATGAGGGTACCGTCCCATGACCAACTGCACTAGCTCTGTGGGAAAAATGTTGCACAGGTTGGTAAACACTTTCTCTCGTACTTCCTGGTAACGACTCAAGGCAAGTGGCTCCTGGTGCTGGTGTGGTAAAGCATGGGGCAGATGGGGAGGAGGAGGAGCAGAAGGACAGCCCCAGGGCATCCGCCACATCTGTTCACGGTTCTTTGAAATATCCTGGAAACCGAAAGGCTCATAGCATTGTTGTGGGTGCTGTCTGTAATATGGATCCCAGCTGGTCTTTCGCTCTTGGGATACATAGGGTTTTCTAGGCAGCAAAGAAGAGTGTTCATAAAGCCTGGAGTCTGACACGCTGTCCACACGTGTTGAGACAAGGCCGCGGCCCAGTGGAGAGTTCTGGGACTGAGTTTTGCTCTGGCAGAGAGGAGGATAGTCTCCAGGATAGCTTGAGCGGGAGCCTACCACTTGATGCTGGCGTTGTGGAGACATGTAAGAGAGAGAGTGCTGGAAATGGGGGTCTTGCTGGTCTTCTGGAGTAAAACTATGAACACGAGGTATACTGTGCTGGAATCCTGGGTGATTAGACGTAGCAGGAGAGAGAATGAAACCTGGAGGAATCACAGAGGGTAGCTGATAATTTCTACGATGGTGATGGTGGTGATGACATTTGATTCCTTCATCCAGTAACAAATCAGGAGAACTCATGCAAGAATGCTCATTGTGGGTTGCCATGCCATAAGAATCAGAGCTCATGCTGCCATCGCTGCTGCAATCTGATGCCACTGAGCTGGTCCGTGGATCAGCATCAGACAGGAAGTGACGCTCTGGACTGCTTTGAGAGGGCAGGCTTAGGCCAGAATATGCCCTAACCATGGAGTAATAAAGATCGGGAGATTCACAGTTTGTATGTGGTTCTGCTTGAGTCTGCTTCTGATCTTTCAGATCCTGGCTATATCCATGACAGGAAGGAGGACCTCCTGGAGCTGGAGGAAGAGTTAAGT
Organism: Enteromius radiatus; assembly: GCA_032357445.1. Lineage (NCBI taxonomy): Eukaryota > Metazoa > Chordata > Actinopteri > Cypriniformes > Cyprinidae > Enteromius > Enteromius radiatus. Next base: position 2,374,787 of record JAUCMS010000127.1, on the reverse strand, counting down.
TGCTCTTATACAGGTCTGCTTTAGTTTTGAAACACAGCTTTTCCTCCACATCACTGTAAGAGAGGGCACGGATACTGGGGTCCAGTTGCCTATTTGGCAGAGATCGTTTACCGTCACCAGCTTTGTCATTACGGGAGACCCCAGGCTCACTGTGACTTTTCACGAGAACCGTCTCTCCCAAACTTTTAACTGTGGAGTTCTTGGCACTGGCACGGAGCTCATCTGCTACAGCTCGCTGAGGCTGTGTACCACGCTCTGGATGGTAAAACTTACACTTGTGCCCATAGGTGCATTTCTTTCCTAATGGAAATAAAAGGGGGGAGGTTTAATTTATAAACTGGAAGGTGGAAGCTCCCTGAATGCATGCACAATGCGTGCTTAAAAAAATGTACTCAAAAAAAGCTTACAGGCCTTGATTTCAAACAAATTGTGTGATATAAATATTCTGGCAGTTGAAAATAATACTAAGCTACTCCCATTCAGGTAAATAATATATTTTAAATTAAATATGTTGAAATTTGACTGATTTGAGTCAGTGTCCCTGCCAGTCTCCTAACATTCTTATCAAAGTCAGAAAATAATAAAATAAAAAAAAAATCATGTGGAAACAGAATTATACTTACCATATGGACAGGGCTGTTTCTTATGCTCTGGAATGATGGGTCTTTTTCTAAGAAAATTCTCCAGACTTGGCCCATGTCGACCTAATGGATCGTCAGGAGGCATAAACCTAAAAGATTTTTTTCCCCAGATATTATTATTATTATTTTCATAAAGAGGAAAAAGAGCAATTTAAAGTTTACTGAAAAAAATAAAAAATTAACATTTCTGTTCTACCGCATAATGCCAGATTCAATAGACTTACTTATCATTTACAAAGGAGTACATCAGAAGGCGTTCATCAATAAATTTTTTCCATTCCGGTTTCTCAACAGCCAAGTCTCTGTAGTTGTCATTGGAGACAATAATGCCATCTGATTCATAAGCTAGCTTAACAATAAACCTGTCATCATAGCAGACTACTCTGCGGCCCTGGACACGACGTGAGGGTGTAAATACAAGAATCTTATCCTTTTCCAGACGTCTTAAAATCTCCTGATCTGTAAGGGGAGGGGGAAAAAATGTTAGCCACAGGCTGTGATACCCTTTTTTTCTATTAAATGGGATAAAAATAAATAAATAACTCATGAAAGAATATCAGATACTATTAAAAGTATTTCACTTAATATAACCTAATAAGGAAAAGATTCACAAGCACGTTTAAATAACATTTGTTCAGTTGATGCCCTGATTGCAGATCTTTTCACCTGTGATAAGAGCATCGGGACGGGACTGTTCTTTCCTCCAGGCGGGGACAAAAACTGTAATGTCTCGATGACCACGTTCAAGAAACCAGTCAACTGCAAGCTGAATGCCTTGACAGGAGAACATCTCCTTATTGCCATGGCTGTAAAAATGAGAAGTTAAAAATAAACAACTGAAACCGTAAATACATAATAACCTTTAAATAAAGTGTATTCACTGTGAAATTTAGCAAAGCAACTTTTGTTTGTACACATTTACACACATACACACAATTTTCACATACTTTGTAACGTGTGTATATACATAATTGTTAACATATTAATATGTTAATGTTAATACTAATAAGAATTAGCTACAAACTACTGTAATTACATTCGCCTTTCTTGATCTACAGCCTTTCATTCAGGAATCAATGTTGTATTTCACCAGTGGTGGTGGCTATGCCCAGGTAAAGAATAGAATGTTTCTCCCACCTCAGGCATTCTTGAGCTGTTTGAAGTTGAAAAAAAGAACTCCGCCTGTAAGGCTACAGTAACACATGAGGGAGGGAGGTTCTAGAGGCCGGAATCATAAAAGTCATTAGGTCTGACCAACAGGAAACCAGCTATTTTGGACTGAATGTGGACATCAGGCCCTGCTTTTTTTAATCCAAAGGAAATTTCAAAGGGATTTACAACAAATTTAGTCCACATGATGCCAAGACACTGAAGATCCTATGTAGCAAACAGAATTTTAAACACACCTTCAAAGGTGAGGGATTACAGTTTTGTATAATTAGTTGTATTCATAGGTGTCGCATGGTCATAGTACCACCAGCTGATAATTCACTTGTACATTTTTCTATTTAAATGGATATGCTCTTGACAAAAAAAATAATTAATTAATTAAAATCAAAGATACTTCTCAAAGATTTTTTACCTAATTTGTTTGTTGTGGCCCATATAAGTCATTATACACAAATACACCTACTATATGTGCCCACAAGAAGTCCACATTTTTCAAAACATTGCACATATCGAGAACAATTCACTTAATTTCATGAGTTTCCAATGTTCAGATAAAACCATCATCCATTTAAGCTCAATTCATGAGTGCTCTAAAAGATGAGTGCTATAATAAATGTTGTATACTAGAGGTACAGGATAAGAAATCTTTTTAGACTAATCTTTTTCTATTAATTTACATTAGTTTGGTCAGAAAAGTAAAAAAAAAAAAACAGTATAGAGTCCACTGACAATATTGTTTTATAGAATTAAATTAAATCTGTAATTGGCTTATAGATCATTGAATGTTGATCTATCTACTGTATTATATACTGTACACTGCTCAAAAAAATAAAGGGAACACTTAAACAACACAATGTAACTCTTAAGTCAATCACACTTCTGTCAAATCAAACTGCCCACTTAGGAAGCAACACTGACTGACAATCAATTTAATTTCATGTTTTGGTCCCTTTTGGTCACAGCACCACCTATTAATCAAAAGTTATAAAGAATCATTAAATCATATTACAGTTAACTTTATAAATCATCAACAAATGTTATCTAATTACTCTTTTTTTGTAGTTGGCTTAATGCTTTCTGCCATTCTTGCTAAGCTTCTCATTTTGCTTCTGTCAAAAAAAAGCACATACAATTGTGTGGTTTAAAATAATGTTTATCCTTGATAAAACATTATTTTAAACCACACAATTGTAAGAGGTTTTTAGTTTTTGGATTCTCACCTCATGGCCACATTGCTGCCATCAATAACAACTGGGCGGAGGTTATCCTTATCTTCCACAGAAGGGGACTCTGATCTGCGAGAGTCAAGTGAGTCAGAGAAACTGCAGAAAGAAGATGTGCCAGAAGATGATGATGATGATGTGGAAGTGGATTGGGAGAGATTCTGTGTCCCACCCTCATTCTCTAGCTTACTGCCCAGTTTTACCAGCTCCCCAAGAACATCATTTATCAGTGCGTCTGACCCAAGCTTGTTCAGAACCAGCCGAACTAAGTCTTCTGCATAGCCGAGTTTAAGGGCAAACTCCATTTTGGTCTGGTATTCTCTGCGTGTATCCACAGGGCCTGACTCTTGGTGTACCATATCCAGAACCAAGGCATCCACATCCAGACTTGGAGACCAACAGTGTGGTGGGTGGACTGCATGGATAGACCCATCTCCAAGTTTATCGACAAGAGGATGACCGTGGCTATGTACAGGCTCACTGTCTGACCCTGCACTTTCCTCTGAGTCATCTTGTGGAGAGGAACCACAGCTCCTAGCGCAGGGGGCCACAATGTCACCTGTGTCGGATGAACCACTGTCCATGATAAGTCCAGCGTCAGCGCCAGTCTGCTGGTCTGTAGCCTTCACATGAAGGTAGTCTAGATCCAGCCCCAGTTCGAGGATGTGGCCTGTTCCATCATCCAGATGGTCTTTCAGGCCCATGAATCTGCAGCAAACATCCAATGCTGTTCTGACTGAGAGTCTTGCTGACCCCTGCCACCTGATATTTAGCCGTCAGATCGCCTTTTGGAGGTAAACCTGGAGAAGGAGAGAGGGACAGTTTGAGAGACTCTATAGTAATCCAGGGAACAATAAGAAGTGTCTAAGTTGTTGAACTGGTAAAGCATGCTTGAAGCAGATGGGGTTAACAGCTCCACTAAAGGAAATTACATCAGCAGTGAGAGAAATGAGATTGTCTTTACTTTCCACCTGTTCACACTTTAGTCCCATGAATGAAACAGCAAAGTGCCGCCAATAACTTTTGGCTTTGTTTCTACTCACATTTTAATATTCACTAATTTCTGTAGGATTCAAGGTATTGTTGCTGTTGGCTCCCCACTTCCCTTTTTACCTTTCTCTACCCTTCTCTACCCTCCCTCCATTCTAAAGGCCAATTCTCACTGGACAGACAAATGTCAACCAACTCCAACAAACAAGTTGGCTCAAGTTGGCCATATCTTACGAAAAACAACAGTCATGTTTGCACTGCACCAACATACACCAACTAACTCTCACGGACTGGGATAAAAAAAGGATTATCCTTACAAATTTTACTTTTATTAATGTCTTTTTGTGTCATTGTTCGCATAAAAAGATGGAAAATAAAACGAAAGTCAGTGAAAACATCAGTTGAGTGAAAACAAACTCCAACCAGTGCCTAACAGGGGTAACATACTGATCCAACAAACTCCAACAGACTGGTTTGATGGTGTTTGCCTGTGCTTTGTGAATTGGACTTAATTGTATTTATTTTTCTAACCTTTTTTTGTAAGGACAAAATGATAAACAATATCATACAGCTTTGGAATAACACGATGGTGAGAAAACAGTTAAATGCTTTAAAAGACAGATGAACTACCACTGTAGTGTATTATATATATATATATATATATATATATATATATATATATATACTGTATGCAGTAAGGAACTCAATCTTACAGCCCTGAATGTCATGTCAACTAGATGAGCCCAATAGACTGCTTCATTTTAACAAGGCTTCAGTATGATTTGTTTTAGGATGTTAAAATGCAAGCAGGCTGGGTGATAACTACAGACAGTGCATTTTTAGAAACTCCACAATTTTCAGCAGAACACTCATCATTCAAAAGTTGTACAGTTTGCCTTAGTGTGTTTGTTTACCGAATGTTTTGCATTATGATTTTAGCTACTAATAGTGTCCAGAACATTAACCCTAAAATTAAAAAGTAAAAATTAAATTATATCATCATTTACTTCCTTACGTAGAGTCTGAGTCATGCCACCTAGGGCCATAAACTCCCCAAATGAATAGGAAAAACCAAGTCACATCAAAGCAATGGACCAAACAGAAAATTCTGGAGGCACTGACAGATTAAGACAACTTTCTCAGTTAGCAAGTAGCCCCTCAACATTGTGGCCTCCCCTGTTATCCAGAATCAGAAAAATATTTCCAAAGCTCACCTTTCTTTGTTTTACTTCAGGAAAATCCAGTTTAACGTTCACCTTCTTTTTGGAGCTTCAAAGTCCTGCATCCTGTTGACTTTAACTGTATGGCCAGCTGAAACATTCTCTAAAATATCTTATTTTGTGATCCACAGATGAAAAGCTATTGAAACTGTCAAGTGTCCAATTGTTGCTAGGCTGCAGCTGCTGTACAAAGGTGCCCCATGTGTCTGGCTTGTCTACCAAAAAAAAAAGAGTTCAACAGACCAATCTGTGCATCACTCGCCCTTAGAGGGTGGGAATGGGGGAGGGACAGGGGAGAAAAATGTAAAACATTATTCCCTCATGACAATTAGTATCTGATAGATTTAAAGTTTTAAAAAATCAAAACTGACCAATGCCTGCCTACATGACTTTGATTGTAGCATCACTTTTGATTTGTTGGCATTTTTCAAATCTTGCCAGTGAGCAAGCCAGACCTAGACCATTTGTCATTGATGAGTAATGTTACACATGCTGTTTAATTTAACGGAATGTGTATGCATGCGTTTGAGAGAGATTGTGTATGAAGTTTAAAAGAATGAGTAGGGTTCCTAAAAGACAGTGTTTGTGTGTGTGTGTGTGTGTGTGTGTGTTGGAGGGCCTTGGAAGTTATTGAAGTTGTGAGGAACATCGTCTAAGCCGTCTACTCAGCCTTGTGCAGACAAAAGAGAGGGCTGTCGCCAAGAGAGGACTGGGGGGGCCTGGCAGCAGGGCAACAGATGTCTACTGAGGCCACTGGGGAACAAAAACTGGTATTCTCCTTCTAGCACCCAAAAGAGTCAGTCATTGCATTTTTTTAACTGTCTGGGGTTACGTGACACAAATGGAAAGCTTGTCTTAATTCTGAAGTGCGAACACCCTTCTGGGATTTTTGATGACCACTTCAAATTCACACATACAAAACTCTTTCTGAAATGGCTTCCACTATCCTTTAGCTACACATAACCTAAAGCTCATCATATATCAAACAACTCTGTATTAAAAAAGAGATGGTAAAGGGGGAGAGGGCCTCCAATTCCTCACAAAACTCTAAAGAGTGACAAAGCAAGCCAAAAATTAATTCTGTAAAAGATCTCTGCATGGATGTCCTTCTAATTTTTCAAATAAAGCAGATGAAATAAGTATGAAATAAGCATGAACATGCAGCAGAAACTCTATGACAATATCATAAGATATTTTGACACCTGTTTTACAAGAGTCTCTTTGTCCCACAAACTAAGCAAAGGCAAGTTACTACTAACAACTATTTATCAAAAAAACATTAAAGTAAAATATTCATTCAATACAGAGAAAATATGTGCATTTAATGAATGTTGCAGAAGAAAAATCTGTTACACAGACACTTAATGCACCAAAAACAATATATATATATATATATATATATATATATATATAAATACACAGACTTACCATAAGTCCAGGAATATCCAACCCAGAAGTTCTTGCAGTTAATTAAAATAGCTCTTCTCAGTTCAGCACTGGCTAGCTGCCATGCACAAAATATATATTCTCCTACTCTAAACCAAGTAGCAGAAGCTAAGTAGGGATGCACAAATCCAGTCAAGCAGATGAAGGGCCCCCAAACCCTAAAAGTTTGAAGAAGTGACACTGTGCTGTAGATTGTGTTCCGTCAGAAGACAATGAGAGCTTGAGCAGATGGAGCTACAATGTCTACCATTCCCCGATAGGCCAGTCGCTGTGTGTGGACCAATGAGAGCGCAAAGTGCTCACAATTGAGTGTAAATACTGACACACACTCTCACTCGCTTTCTCTGATGCACACACACAGTTGATATTCTAAGGGAGTGTGGGGATAAGCTAGTGGCTGTCCAAAAGGTCTTCCCCCACGCGGTTCATGAATAAACGAGGGGTGCGCGGTCAACAATAGAGCCACACAAAAGAGGCCTTAGCAGGCAGCTGCAGCACGAGGCCTTAGTCATTAGGGAGCAGGCTGGCAGTGGAAAACACCTGGCTCGCTTAGGGACTACAGCAGCTCTCGTTTCTTTGTTTATTTGACTGGGGGGATGGGGGTCTGGTTCGGATACAAACAATGGGCTGAATTATGTTAAAAACATTGCGTGTGTCTTAAAAAAAAAGGCTGGGTGAAAAGGAGGATGAGGGTGCTAGTGTGTGAGAGAGGGGGCAAAGGGTTAGATGAGTAGTTGTGTGTGAGAGGGGGGCCAGATCCAGAAAACAACACACAATAAGTTTGTAGGAAAAAAAAAAATGTCTTCATTGTTGTGCCACACTTCCACAGAATGGCTTTTTAGAGAGGACAGATAAAATAAGAGGCCAAGTCTTAAGATCTACGTTGTTGTCTATTTAGGCTATAACATTCTTGGGGGGAAAGGAGGCAAGGAAAGCATGTGATTCCATAAAGTCAGCAAGTATCTTTATTTTACCAATGCATATCAAACAAACCAATTATTATATTATAATAATAATAAATTATTACAATCTTGAACAATATCAATCTTGTTGATATTAACATGGTTCAGATAAGGCATTTCTCTTTTCATTAACAGGTTTGATTATTGTGGATGCTCATCTTTAAGCATAACCTTTCTCCACATATGGAAGAAGGACATTTTTTTGGAAACTACCCAGTAAACATGATCCCACCAATAAAGTTAAAGAAGTTACATATAAAGTTCCCAAAATTCCCCAGATTTACAGTGAATCCATAAAAAAATAAATAAACTTATTTTATTACTGTTGATGTATTCAAATGTTATTAGTTGATATAAAATATCTAATACTTAAATGTATAAAATTAAATATTCTATTCTCTGGTAACATTTTTGTTGTACAAGAATAAGAATTTGGAGCAAAAATTGGTTATTAATTTAATAATTAATATTAGTATGGGAAATACCATATACACAAACAAAAATGGTCAAATAATAATTACATTATTTAAAATTGAACTAAAGTTCACTCTAACTAATCTAAGAAATTAAAAAAAAAGGATGTATAAAAATGTTTTATCCTTTTCCTATGGAAATGTTTTATGAGTTATCCCCTGTAGTAGGTTTTTTGCTAGCTTATTTCTTTGATGCTATTATGAATGTAATTGATTATGAATGCAGTTGAAAAAACTGTGATCCTCGGTATGTTGTGTTTTGTTGTTCCTGTTTTGCAAAAGAAAAAAAAAAACATTAGCTCTACATCAGCTGACCCAAAAATTCAACAAAATCAAACTCAACACAAATATGTTGAATTAAATCAAACTCAACAGAAATGAAATGTTGAATTAAATTTTTATTGTAGTGAATAAGCAATAACTGGAATTTTCGGCTAAGCTGCTATAGAGCTATTGTGCTAGACATCACAAGAACACTGCTTACGTTATTACTTGTCTTGTATAAAAGGTCAGTAAGAAATTAAAAAGCTAATAAATCTGCTTACTTCGGCTGAAAGGTCACTAACAGATTTCAGAATCTATTCAGGACAATCATGTAATAAATGGTTTAAAAAGGCAGCCTGAAGTTTAACCATGCAACAAGCGTTTAATCATGCAGGTTTCAGATGTGTCAATTACATGAATCAGCGAATTCTGATGTCAAAATATTGAATTGAATACGTCCTTTGCCTACTGGTTAGTACAAAATGTAAAAAAAAAAAAAAAAAAAAAATTGTATTTAGCTATCAGTCATACAATTAACACAACTGAAGAAAAGGATAAATACATTGTGTCCAGACTGACATTAACACCAGAGCCACTGGACATGCTAATGACTTATGCTGACTCTCTAATTGATCTTTAGCTGCCAACCCCCCTCCTCCCTCAGGATCAGCCAACTGACAACCATCTGCTTTGTGGACAAAAGTAAACAGGTGTCTGCATGAGACCAACTGCTGGAGGCTATGGACTATATTTTACATTTCTAAGGCAGCCCTTTGATGTAATTTTACTCTTGAATGTGAATAAAAAAAGTGCGCCTAATTTTAGTTTAATAATGTATTCTGAAAAGACATCTGTAAGAGATATGTTTATCTGAAGACCACATGAGGATTTTACCAAAAAAAAAAAAAAAAGAGCAAGGCACACACATTTCATTTCATTCATTTATTCGGGTTATTTTACTAGTTGACATATTACCACCATTGACAGGAACAAACAGTGCCAAAATGTTAATTTATTCATTTTTTGTTTTTATTTAAAATAGAATAAACAATATTGATATTCGTATTGTTTCACTGTTCCGGTTTCCTTTGTTTCTATGCATTTTCTATTTTGTTTATATAATTACTGATTAGATTTACCTGTGTCTTGTTTAAGTCGTCATTAAGTCTGTGTGTATACAGTTTAGCCCTCAGTTACTGTTATTTGTTCATTCTTGGGTGCAAAATGGTTTATCAATATACACCACTTGTGAATCAATCCTTTCTATTAACAAGATTCTCCTCCATACATTTGCTTGTAAACAACCTGCGACAGTCTTAATGCATTTTATATGTTTGCCCATATTACAGGTGCATCTCAAACAATTAGAATGTCGTAGAAAAGTTTGTATCAGCAATTCAACTCAATACACACAGACTAAAGTAGTTTAAGTCTTTGGTTTGTTTAATTGTGACGATTTAGGCTCACATTTAACAAGAACCCACAAATTCACTCTCTCAACAAATTAGAATATGGTGCCAATCAGCTAATAAACTCAAAACACCTGCAAAGGTTTCCTGAGCATTCTGTCAGTTTGGTTCACTAGGCTACACAATCATGGGGAAGACTGCTGATCTGACAGTCGTCCAGAAGACAATCATAAACACCCTTCACAATGAAGGTAAGCCACAAACATTCATTTCCAAAGAAGCTGACTGTTCAAAGAGTGCTGTATCCAAACATTCAACAGAAAGTTGAGTGGAAGATAAAGATGCACAATCAACTCGCAAGAACCGCAGCCTTATGAGGATTGTCAAGCAAAATCGATTCAAGAATATGGGTGAAATTCAGAAGGAATGGACTGAGGCTGGGGTCAAGGCATCAAGAGCCACCACACACAGGCGTGTCATGGAATTTGGCTACAGTTGTCGTATTTCTCTTGTTAATCCACTCCTTAAGCACAGACAACTGCGCTAAGGAGAAGAACTGGACTTTTGCCCAGTGGTCTAAAGTCTTCTTTTCAAATGAGAGCAAGTTTTGTATTGCCCTAGAGTCTGGAGGGAGGGTGAAGAAGCTCATAGCCCAAGTTGCATGAAATCCAGCGTTAAGTTTCCACAGTCTGTGATGATTTGGTATGCAATGTCATCTGCTGGTGTTGGTCAATTGTGTTCTTTGAAAACCAATGTCACTGCACCAATAAGAGGAAAATGAGAAACAAGAAACCAAAAAATTAAGATGAGCTGAAGGCCACTGTCAAAGAAACCTGGGCTTCCATATTGAGGCAGTAATTAAACCAAAAGGAGCCCCTACTAAGCATTGAGTACATATACAGTAAATGAACATACTTTTCAGAAGGCCAAAAATTCACTAAAAATGTTTTTTATTGGTCTTATGAAGCATTCTAATTTGATTTTTAGATTTAGATTTTTAATTTTGAGAGTAAATTGGTGGGTTTTTGTTAAATGTGAGCCTAAATCATCACAATTAAAATATCCAAAGACTTAAACAAGTTTCACAATTTGAGTTGAATTACTGAAATAAATGCCATACATAAATATGGTCAGCAAATATAGTATCATGCCAACAAAGGTGCATGGTAATTTGCTAATAAATTCCAATATAAGAAATGCAATACCTTTGTTTAACAAACAAACCAATAAGTACAGAATGACAAGATGAAATGTGATCAATTAGAGCTTTAACAGTGATAAAGTTCTAAATCCTGTTTGTATAGCAAATCCTCTGGTATCAACTTTAATGACTCTAAATCAATCAATAAAAAAAAAACATCCATTCGACAAATCAAAGGGAATATACTTTGGAATTTATTTAACAAGTGCAATACCTATAAAATAACAAGGACACAAATGAAATGTATAGTTAATGTTATTAAAAAAAACCAAAATTAAACTGTATCCCTGTATTAACCGGCACTAGTACAATGATATTGTGTGACCCAAGTCTTTAGGGAATTGACAGTTTTCCAGAAAGAAGAAAAAGAAAAAAAATGACAAAGAGAGTTATCATTACAGATGACCAGTCCATGGAAATACACTTACAAACACTAGAGTATTCATTTTCAGCCCTTCAATTTCTTGATATAAGCAAACAAAGCCCTGAATAATAATACATGTTCAAAGATTTAACAAACAAAACATACAACAAAAAAAGCGGAAAACAACATTAGAGATACAGCAGATCACCGATAGTAGAACTGTGTACATAACAAAAGACATAACACTCTTCCTCCCTTTCAGAATGTCTTTTATGTTAAGATTCTCGCAGAGTTTTCCCCAAAACAGTGCAGGTGTTTAGGACAGCACAAGACTCTTGAATAGAACTCAATTTAGGATTAATATTTGTCATGCTGGGTCCACAGAGTTCTGAAAGATAGTCTGTTGGTACTTTCATTAGAGGAAATCATCCTCATCACCAGTTAAGTAGGTTGCTCCGTCCGAGAGTCATGAAATAAACTTGGCTCACCCCACCAGAGCGCACGGAGGCGAAGAACACCTAAAGAAACACATTAATGGCAGATATTAAAATGATACAGCACATTTACAATCAATAAAGGGTTTACCGCTCCTCAGAAAAATGTCTGTTTATTCAGCTCTCATTCGACAATAACAGTAAATTATGCATAAATACATGCATCTGACCCTAAAACCAATCACTAATCCTAACCCTATGATGAGTACATGATAAAAAAAAAAAACACTTAAATCACACACCGGATCTTGATTAACAAAATACTCAAAAATATTTACTGTGTAGTAATACACTGTGTAATTCGTTGAGAATAAAATGATGTGACATTTGTGAGTGGAAACCAAAATCATCAACCCTGGATTCAACAGCACAAAATTTAAATGGTGGCACTGTGGTTATTAAATAGTTTTTTGAGCAGTGCATTACTTACACTTAAAATGTACAATTACACTGGAACAAGGATACCTTAAAATAAATGTCATCTTTTATACTGTGGGGTGCATGACATGACATCTGTAGAATCTAGAACATTATTGCGTATTGCAGTGTAGGATATCATAGGATTTTTAGTGACGACAGAGAATAAGGACTTATGTTTAAGGTCTCATCCGAAAGATGGTGCTCTTTGACAGTACAGTGTCCCCGTCACTACACTGGGGTGTTAGGACCCACACAAACCACAGAGCACCCCCTGCTGGCCTCACTAACACCTCTACCAACATCAACCTAGTTTTCCCCAGGGGTTCTCCCATCCAGTTACTGACCAGGCTCAGCCCTGCTTAGCTTCAGTGGGCAACCAGTCTTGGGCTGCAGGATGATATGGTTATGGCTAATACTGTAAAGCTGCTTTGACAATCTGACTTGTAAATGGAAAATCGTGTGTCAGTGAAGTAAAACGACAAGATGAAACACTAAATATTCAGCTATAGGCATTTTATTATTGAATTCTGTGATTTCATTTACTAGCTCAGTTAAGTTTAAATGGTATCTGTGCAATCAAGTTGACGATATCGCAGGATATTAAACGTCCCCAACTAAGCAAGCCAGAGGTGACGATGGCAAGGAACCAACAAAACGTATCATGGGTGAAAAAGGTGACAAAGACATGCAACCCTTATTTTGAATTTATTGTAAATGTTGCTAAAAATTTTAGCAGGCCACTAAACTGTACTGAAGTAGTATAGCAAGTACAATTAAATGATAATGTATATGGATATTATACACTTACACTGGTTGAAATCAGCAATCCTGTATGCAACAATCTTTTTTTTTTTTGCTTGTGTGTGCGGGTGGATGTCTAACCTTGTCATTTCTTTCACAGAGAAACTTCAACTGTTGTGCCCTCTTGTGCATGAACACACCATCTAGATGACCAGTCTCCACAGAACGGATCTCAATAGCTTTCTCCCCCCAGCCCATAATCTGGTTCGATCTGATGTAAGCTACAAAAAGAAGCAGAAAAGTTCAATTAACTGATATCTTCTTGACATAAATCAAAATCTGGAAAAGGAAATACACATACACACACATAACATGTTTGTTTCATTATCTTTGTCAGGACATTGCATAGACTTTCATTTGATCAAACATCTGAAGTGGAACAAAGCTTACCCACAGAGGTGGGCATCTCACCCCACTGCAGCACCACGTCTTTGGTGATCCTTCCATAAGTGTTTACATACACACCTTCATCCTCATAACACACCAACAGCTCAATGCCTTCAGTGTTTGGGAGGATGATGATGGCATGGGTCTGGATACTTGTTTGAATCTGAGAGAAGAAGAAGAAAAAGCATTTGGATTGGTGTGCATTATAAATATAGATTATTTTGATTACATAATTATTATAGAAAGAATGACTGGTCCTTCAAATAATTTAAAACAGTAATGACACAATGTTAAAAGCTGGAATAAAAAAAGCACATCTGAAAATACTTAATTCAGTAGTCAGAGTCCTAAAACAGCTTACATGCGTGGGAAGGTAGATGTCATAAACTGCCCCTGAATCCACATCTACAGCATGAAAACCAGAGCAGGAGCCATAGATGACCTTCAATCTTTGACCTTCCTCCACAGTGAGATCAACTAAGAGAGGCTTGTGGACCAGGTCTCCAAATGACTACAAAACAAGATGGCAATGTCAGTTAAGAGATACAACCACCACTCAGATTTTAAAATATTTTTCATTACTACTACTACTACTACTACTACTACTACTTACATTACTAATCAAAGCTTTACTGACGAGATGCGTATTACTATTGCATGCAATATATTGTGCAGCCATATTCTCTGCCCTATTTAGCACAGACACAGCCCTGAGTGAGAAGTAGCAGTCTGACATTACTGTTTTCTTGCTGTAGCTGCTTGTCAGTGCCAAAGAGACATTAGAAGTGTTGGATTTTGGGATGCACTAACAACATATGAGTCTCCAGTTAATTAATTTTAAATTATTCTGTTTTTTGGTTTTACATAACTTGTTTTATTGTTGTGGTTATATTTTAATGATTATTTTAATTGCTTTTATAAGTAAAGAACTTTGAATTACTATTGTGTATGTAATGTACTACATAAAGTTTGCCTGACATTTTCAGTGTGTGAGATTGTTTGTCTTCTCTGGTGTCCTGACATTTTATCCTACCTGTCAGATTCTACCTACCAGGTACGCAATTACAAAATTTTTACCATGCTGAACAACAATAATTACTGTTTTTGCATTACTGTCTCGGGGAGGTTTAGTGTTGGGTTATTTGTCGACATTAATACAACACATAGGCAGAAATGTATTGTTGCAAGGGGTCATACAATGATCATTATTTTGGTTATTTGGTGTAGAATATGCTGACATTAATGTTTTTCAAATTATTTCTCAAATACTGTACTTTATTGTAGTTCCTTTATGGGTTGTGCTGTTCTGTTGTAAACAATTTTTAATGATTCAGAAGGCTGAATAACTGCATGAACATTTAGGTGGCATCACAAATAAAACAGTCATAGCAGTTTTCCTTCTAGCTACATCCCAGAATAGGGCTGGACGATATGGCAAATATTTATATCACGATATATTTCTTGATTTTGGTCAATATGATATAATTCCGATATCGATATAGACAATATTAAAAAGCCTCAGGAAAAAAACTGCAGAAGACACACACAATGGATGTCTGCGAACTAAATTTTCAAAGTCTATAATACCTCCTGGCTCCTCCTATTAAATTTATGTATTTTAATAAAAACAAATAAGGCTCACTTTTTTATTTGTATTTAGCCTTTACAAACAGGAAATGTGAAATAAACTATCAAATAAAGTCTTTCGAGTTTTTGGCTTATAGGGCTATCACGTTATGAAAGAACGATTTTGAACTAATTCCAGCAAGAACTTTGCGCAATGCACGACTGAATGAATCACATTTAGGGTTGATGTAGGTGTGGATGATAATAAACCATAATTTGACATAGCATTGTTCATTGTCAAATTTAACTGCCTACTGTTGTAATGTTCAACAGGACACAATATGACAGAGCATGAGCTCTCTTCTGAAAAGACCTTAAAAGTGGCAACTTCAACAAGCTATTAAAATTTGCTGTGGGGTATTATGAGCTAAAATGTAAACATACTTAAACTCAAAGATATATATATTAAATATTGCAAAAAAGGACATAATAGGGCACCTTTAAGGTTTTGTCCTCATCCAATATATCGGAATGTCATTGAGTGTTTTTCAGAGCCCAAAGAATTCAGCCAAAGAAACCCAAACTTCATTAGGTGAATCTCAAGAGAAACCAGACTAAGTGGGTGACCAGGACTCTTCTGGTCTAAATCAACATTGTGAATAACAGTCTGGTTTGTGGGCTGAAATTATTTAAAAAGTTTGCATCCAGCTCCTTCAGCCTAAAATTAAGTTTGCATCAAATCTGAATTAGGTGGAAAGTGTTGTGACTTAAATATGACAGATATTGCACTCACCTTAAAGGCCATAAACTTGTGGTACGGCTTTGGTGCCCAAGCATACACTTCCACAAAATTTTTCAAGGCAATAACCAAGAACTTGATTCTTTCATATTTAACTAGAATGTGAAAGAAAAATAAATGTTATGATTCTATACTACAAAATCTAGTTGTACTAACCATGTCTGATAGCTGGAAATTTACTTACCGACTTTGTAGTGCACACATCCCTCCAGATCCCCCACTGTAGTCCAACCCTGTTTCTTTTCCACCTCAGGGTCATTATGCAGAATCTTGTTCCTCAGCCACGAGAGATAATAAACTCGCAGTTTGTTCTTCTTTCCTGTACAAAGGTTACGATTATAAACAACATTTTAAATACTCACTAGAGGAAAGAACCAGTATTTAAACATGCTCTGACAAGTAGGATGCGTATATTTTCTAACCTGATATTGTCACTAGAATATTAAGGCCTTCAAGAACATCCATTTGTTGAAAACGCCGTCTGCTAATAAGTGGATAAACTTTCCCCTGCCCACTGCGATCAAGCAGCATAAGGCCACTTTCAGTTCCTACCAACAGATTTACTCCTACACAGGAAATCAACAGAAAGAGAGAAAAATACATAGTAAGCTGTTGATTTTCGTTATCAACATGTTCTCTGTCCAGTGGGCTATTACCGTGTACTACATACCCCAAAGTGCAGCACAGAGAATCTCAGAATTGAACCTCTTTTTATATTTGCGGATTTCAGGTGTGTCACTCTGTGGGCGAGTGTTTACTGGGTTTACATTCACCACAGAGCCCTTGCGGGATGGGTCCTGTAGACGTCCATCATTACTAAAGCCTGTTAGGAAAACAAAAAACAAAACAAAAACAAAAAACAGAAAAAAAAAAAGAATAAAGATACAAAGGAAAACAATGCTTTATGTTTTTCACATACAGTAGGTCTATTGAATAGAGTAATTGAACAATCTGTAGTGGTCTTCAAAAGACACTACACTGGATTTCAGTCACGACACTACTTAAACTGTGCCTCTCCTTTCTCATATCCACTCCATGTGAGACTCAGGAGTATTGATGTCTGATTTTATATTTTTGCATAATGCAGTATATTCAATATAGCAGAATGTCTATCAACAGACACTTCACATTGTCACCACAACAATGCCTTAGGTCTTGATGAAAAACTTGACCATGACTTCAGAATGACTTACCTATGTTGTTGAGGGAACTGGCACTGGAAGGAGAAACCTGTAGAAGACGTGGGTCGATAAATGGGGTAAATGAAGATGACGACTTGTGTTTATGCAGTGTGTTGCTGGCAGATTGTGTCTGGAATGAATAGTAGAAAACAAATTAGACAGGTTAGAACAATTTAAGGTGACACGTTTAAGCTTCTCATTTAAAATGTTGAAACTGGCTACTCAAAAAAATAAATAACGATACTCTGTTAACTAAACAGGAAGTAAAGATGGTTAAGGATGAAAAAAGTAAAAGCAACTGATAATATTTAAGAACTTAAAGAGTCTGGGAAATCTTCACTTACAAACACCTATAGTGTTTTGTATTTTTGTGGTCAGGGATGTTTAAAGCAATTTTTCTTAAGACGTTAACATTTGCTAAAAACTACTATGTAATTGCAGTGAAACAAATACAAGTTAAGTTTGAAAGTTTAAAAGGGTCATCAAAAAGAAATGGATACATCGGTGTGCACACTGCTGTCTTTATGAACCTTGGGACCTAATCTTAGACGCAAAGGTTTACATAAATGTGCCTATGAAGATGTGTAGCAATATCATATTTGCTAGAATCTACCATGCTTGTCCAAACAGAGCATTCTGACAACATATATGACAACATTGATATAAAAATCATGTTGACACTGTAAGTGGACCCCCAGAGAACACCATACAATTTCGATTTAAAAAAAGTAATTCATGATCCATTTAGCACTTAATATTTTGCAAACATGTTTTTAACTTATTTTACCAGAAACACTAAGAAATACATGATATAAACTAAGGATGTCATACATTTTTTTGCTAAGAGATGCAATTGATTAAAGTTATCAATGGTTGGTTAAGCAGTTTCACTTTAGGTTGTGTGTAGCTCATGTGCAAAACTCATGCAAGCTGCTGAGAGTGATGGTGACAGGGTTGGAAAATACATTTTTAATGTGATCCAAACCTTAAAAGTACATTAAAACAGAAACAATACTTGTTCATTGTCTTGAGTGTTTACATTCATCCCCAAGCAGACGTGCGCTAAGCTCTACAAAAACTTACTGATCAGATCGCAGAGACAAAGCAACAGCACCCAACTCTGTTTCAATCACTCTCTGGGACTTTAATAAAGCAAATCTTTTAACTGTCAAAAAACAGACAGCATGTTACATGTTCCACCAGAGACAGTAATATATTCAATCACTGTTACACAGCATTAAAGGATGCATATCACTCCACCCCAAAGACAGCTTTATGACTCTCTGATCACTGTTTGGTTCATCTTATACTGACCTAAAAGGCAAAAGCTGAAATCAGATAAACCTGTATTAAGGACAGTAAAGTGATGGACTAATAAAACAGAGTGAGTTTTACACTGATTGGAATGTTCTGGAGCTGCTGCAAACGATCTGGACGAGCTCACAAAGACAGTAACATCTTATATCAATTTCTGTAAAGACGTGCATTCCAACCAGGACTCATTTAAAGGTGCTCTATGTGATCTTGTTTGACGTCACTTCCGCTGACGTTTCATGTAAATAAAAAATAAAACAGAGCAAGCTCCCCCCTCCCCCCAGTGTTTCGGTAACTGCCGTGAACGCGCAAAGCGCATTGATACAAAAAGTGGTGCTAACCCAAAAGAGACAGCTACAGAGCTAACATCAAACTAATATGTCTAAATAAAAATAAAGATGAAATAAAAATGAAAAACTCTCAGATTCTCGCTGTACAATCAACTCTGTCTATTATGTGCACGCACATAAAACACCACCTCTTCTTGCTGATTGGCTGGCCGTAGTTTGTTATTGTTTTGGTGCACGTCCCTTGCCCCTATTCTGTGTTTTGGTATTGCAGCCTCTGTGTTGTCTTTCGAGACCGGGTTTTTTCCCAAGGTATTCAGAGGGCAGACAGCAAGACGATCAAGGGATTATGCATGTGGTTTGAGATAAAAATGAAATTGCACTAAAATCCTGCAACATCGCATTGAGCACCTTTAACCTCAAGTAGTGCTGGGCGGTATGACAAAAACTTTATAGGTATCAAGGTATACAACGGTATTTATTTTATGCATGACCGGGTATTAAATATGTTATCTTCTGATTAAGAGAGGAAATACTGTAGTAGATTGACTTACAATGCCATATTTTACTTTCACAATGACTGAATATTGTAGAAAAAGTTCATACAAAATAGTGACTAAACATGATCCATTAATAGTTATGTTAACCAAGAGTCACTATCATTTATAATAGCGACATCATCTGATACAAATCAACAAGCATCTACATTAAAGAGTGAATATGCAGTGGTTTTGACTATAACCATAGTTTTTGTCTCATGCAGTGCACTGCCTGGGTCTGAGTAACAAACTACGACCAGTTGAATGTGCTGCTCCTCTGCTGCTTGTCGCACAGAACAGACACAGAAGAGAGACACACTGTGCCGGGAGAGTCAGAGCACTGGCGACATCTTCCAACTGCACCAACTGAGCTAACGTTTATAAAAAAAAAAACTAAAATAAAAAAATGTGCTAGGTTTGTCAGTATGCATATTCTATAAAAAAAAGAAAACATTGTTTTCAGTGATGTGCAGCTTGCATATATCTCTTAAAATATCAAAAAATGTGTTTAAGGGTTTCACATTGGATCAGTTCACTTTCAAATGAAAATTTCCTGATAATTTGCTCACCCCACATCATTCAAGATGTTTATTTCTTTACTCATTTGAAAAAAATGGTTTTTGAAGAAAACATTCCAGGATTTGAATCCTGGCGCACTTCAATGGACTGGAAATGGTTGAAGGTCAAAACTACAGATTCAGTGCAGCTTCAAAAGGCTATGAATAAGAGTCTTATCTGGATAAACGATTGGTCATAATAAATAAATAAATAAATAAATGTATATGCTTTATAAACACAAATGCTCACTTTGCATTCTGCAATGTGCGTAATATGTAATTACACTGAAGAGGTCACGCTTGACGTAGACAAAAGTACCAAGTCTATGAAAAAAAATTATTTCTTTCACATTCAGGATACGCACATGAAATGACCATTTTAAACAATAAACTGACATACATGAGCATAGATAAAAATCTTGGATGACATAGGGGTGAGTAAATTATCAGGAAATTTTAATTTGGAAATTAACTAATTCTTTTACAATTCACTGCAGGGCCTCATTTCTGTGTTCCTGAATCTGGGACCCTCTTAGCATCCCATGTCCCTACCAATATCCAGCAACTACTAGATTGCCCCAAGCAATAATTTTCATTAAACAATTAAATATATGTATAGCATATGCTTATATTACTAATAAAACCTATCAAGCAGTTTAGAAGTAACTTTCAACCACACCAAGAAACAACATTGAACTGTCTGAAATCAGTGATGTTACTAATTGGAATCAAAGTCAAACTGTATATTTCTCAGTATCATCATAGTCGCTAAGATGACTAATAATTAAATTTGGTAGATGTTAACCTCATATCCGACTCTTCGGCAACCAACTACTGTTACACTTAAGAGAACTAATTTTCTCTACATTCAGATTCACTCGACTACCAAGTGAGGTTTACGACCTAAAATAAGCTACAAAAAAAGCTAAACATGATGAGTCAGGCACAGACGAAAGGTCTGTTGTGTAGTGCACCATCTACTGTATGAAAAGCTGTTCCTACAATCTTACATTTATTTTGCTTGCTACAATATGAAAACACCCATCGCTTGTAATATTTTGTGTTTGGTGGGAAAAGGATGTGCTACCAAGACCTAAAAATAAAAAAAATAAAATAAAATAAATATATATATATATTTTTTTTTTAAATTAGAACAGCCCACTGGAAAACAGCAGTTCAGTTCAATTCAGTGCGGAGGGGCAAGGGACATACCTCACTGACTATCAGCATGTCCATGGGAATCTGGGGAGATATGGATGGGCTGGCATGACTGGATGAGGGGGAGGATGAAGGGGACTGATGACTCTGTTGAATGAGATCAGGCAGCAGGTGAATGCGGCCTGCATAGCAGTTTCTGTCCTGGTGGCTTTGATTGTGTGAAGGGCTCAAACCTTGACCCAGACTGGGCACGGGAATGGGACGCAACTGCTTTCTCTCAGCTATGGTCTGGAAGCAAGAACAGGGACAGTTCAGTCTGAACTCAGCTAAAAGATAACGAGGGACTGAGGTATTGAATGTTTTTTTCACCAGCTTAAACACTGCATTTGACTTGTTGTCTCTTATCTTGACCTGTTCTAAATAGTACACCTTTTTTGACAAAACATAACCCCAAAAAAAAATCAACACAGAGGTGGGAAAAATGCGGAACACATGAAGACAAAATATGTGATATTATATATATATATATATAAAAAATATGATATGATTCATGATATAATTAAACAAAGTTTAATAGAAAAAAATATGGTTACAGTACCTGTTTAACGATTAAAGTTACATCATTGCTAGGTGTCGTGGCTGGATCACTCTCTGATTCATCATGAACAAGCATAGATTTTACTGACTCTGTTTCACCATTACTCAGCTTTGATGAGCTGGAGAGGAAAGACAATACATCCCAAGATTTGTGGTTTTCTGAATGGTTTGTGGAGTAGTGGTTTAATTAATGGGACTGTGTCACATACCATGTCCTTGAATCCTCTGCTCCTGAAGTGGATTCATTACCCTGCTCCTGCTCTACCACATCATCATCTACATCTGAATCTAAATCTTCACTCGATGAGGAGTAATCCGTCACCTTTTGATGAGGTCGCACATCTTCCACTGCACGTAGCTCCTTGGCCAGAGCAGTGAGATCCTAGAGGTGTGAAAAAGATGACATGTAAAAGTCTTTATCCACAACATACTGATTCCTGTCTGTCTTTCACACTAAAAGCTGGTATTTATTGCATTATTCAGTGTCAAACTGACCAAATTTCAGAAATTTTCTTCCTTTGCTAATATTTATTTTTGAAGAAAGATAAATATGTACAGTACAGTGATGAAATCCAAAATATTAAATGCATTGGATGAATTTTTACAGAGTTATCAACTATTTTGTAGAGGGGGTCAAAATGGCATCACCTAAGATTCAAAGCCAAGTTACAGTGTGACTTCAGAAAGATGGCATTATGACAATGCTACTTTTAGATTTGTAGTTTTATTAGTAAAAATCTGTTGGCTTAGCCAACAACATGTATTGATGTTGTATATATTAAATCAATATATCGTTTTCCATGAAGGAGTAAAGTGAAGTAAATATTCATGCCTACAAGACTCATAAATATTGTTCAAAACTATTCAATATGTGTTTTATGGCCTTATTTTAGCTATTTATTTTTCTAGGAAATTAAAAAAAAATAAATGCTGATTTGACTATCTTTGATGCATATAAATTCCTTGGAGAGCTGCTTCTGCACTACAAAAAATGCTTTGTAAGACTAGATGTTTTGTCTTACTTCCAGCCAAAATATTAAAAAAAAATTCTCAAATCAAGAAGAATCGAAACAACGATAATCACTAGTGCCCCCAATACTCATTTTGCATAGTTAATGTGCGGGATTTGGTTAGTTTTTCATTGTTGGTTTTTTGTTTCCTACGCACTTATCTATTGCTGTCAGGTGTGCTGAGAATCATAATAATTGAAAACATAAAATAATGAAAATAATGTTATTTGACATTCAGGACAGCAGTTACTTACTGCATGTCTAGCTGGTATTACAAAGTCTTTCTTCTTTTCTGTCTTCTTCCCAGCAATCTCTGGCCACTGCATTGGTGAGCCCTCAGACTTTGAAGAGGCTGCCGAGAGAGTGAAAGACAACAAGATTTATTTGCAGGTAAATGGGTGAGACATCTTCAGATCACTTTTGTCAAAGCTGGTTAGGTTGCCACTGCTTGTTGAAAAACTCATAACAGAAATGCCTTATACAGGGTATACATTCAGTTTACACTTGGGGTGTTATCATTGCTTTCCCTGCACTCACAGGGAGTTCCATTCAGGACCATTGAGAACTTCCACTTAAAATAATTTAATTAAAATAAAAAGTACAGTGAGGGCACATTAGAACTCTAGTACTCACAACGGAAATGAAATGAAATTTTGGATTGACATACAGCATCCCAGAACTGACAGAGGTAGACATAAGAATAAAAAAGTTGTGCAGATAAACTGTATCTGATTTTTCTCCATTTCTTAGCACATCCAATAGCACAGAAATACTTGATGTAACAGAAACCATGCACTCTCTCTTTTCCAGCACTTTAGATACAGTTACTCCTTTACGCTTAAGAAAGATTAAAGAAAACAGTTTGACTCCTTGGTATAATGAGCACACTCACACCCTAAAGAGAGCAGCCCGGAAAATGGAGCGCAGCTGGAGAAAATCAAAACTAGAGGTATTTTGTTAAACTAGAGGGTTGTTCTTCATCAGTTAGGAAGTGCTGGTGTGCTGTTTGATAGCAATCATTCATTTGAAAGCCATGTTTCTAGCATCTGTAGAACTGCATTTTTCCATCCTAAAAACATCCAAATTGCTACCTATGCTCTCAACTTTCAGTGAAGAAATGTTAATTTATGTCTTTATGACCACGTTTATAACCATGTTTATTTACAATAATTAGACTATTGTAATGCTTGATTGGGTGGTTGTTCTGCACGCTTGATAAACAGACTACAGCTGGTCCAATATGCAGCAGCTAGAGTCCTAACTCCATCAGTTTAAATCTAGATTAAAAGACATATGTATAGACACATTGGATGCATTCAAAATTTAACTGGAAATTAAGTGCTGGTTTCATCTGACCAGAGGAGAACTGGCCCACCCAATTCTTGATTACAAAGATGCTAAAAAAATGAGCTGATCTAGACAACGACGGATCTCCATTCAATAATGAAATGCCTTTAGTGTTTAATCTTGTCATTATAAATTACTGACACTCTATTCCCCAATCTGATACCGTTCAGTGCTTTGACAATCTATATATTAAAAGCACTATATAAATAAAGGTGATTGATTGAATTAAGGAATCACATTTTATCCTTTTATATAAAAACTAAACGTTTATATCATATAAAAGCGTTTTTAGAACTTAATGTCTTCCTGGTTATTACATTATACAGAGGAATATATCAACACAAGACAGGCTGGACAGACAGACAACTTCATTTCCTCGTTCACTGGCATGGTAGATAAGAACAGACAGAAAATAACTTGTTTACTAGACTAAAAATAACATTACTTTCCAAAGGATCCTATTGTTTAGTAAGTGAAAGTGAATGCCTATGTGAATATCACTGAAGGTCCATTTCACTATGAATACTTTGGAAATCCAGTCACAGTTATCTGAGATAAACACAAATGGTTCCGTCTCAACGTACATTTAAATATCTATTTAACACAGTGGTTTTAATGATAAATACATGGTATCTTCTGAATGTGGTGCATTTTCAATTTTAAGTCACCATGATGACCATGAGTCAAGAGGGCATGGGTGATCAGCTGGTTCTGGAGGACTATGATGAGAATTACATTGCCTCACAGCAAGGTTATTTTTACACTTTTTCACAATCGGGATTAGAGTGTTTAAGCGGTATGTCTGCAAACGCACGCACACACACACACACATTATTACCCTCATATGTGACAAACAACCCACATACTCACTCTTTAAAACACAAATCTCATAACAAATACACTTTAGTGTTTTATGAGAGAGCACTATGAACCTGAAGACACATTGTTTTGTTTGGGTCTCAGATATGATGGTTGTGAATATAATACTGTATCTCTCCTGTGAGTTTCTGAGATTATTATTTTCATTATAAATAAGCTCAAATTCTCATCAGCCTGGACAGTTTGTTTGCAATTTCTCAATGATTCCCATTAAGGTGAATCAGTCATGATATATTTATTGTATTTTATTATTTAGACTAGTTTTGACCAGGGATAGGCAATGTTGGTCCTGGAGTGCCAATGTCCTGCAGAGTTCAGCTCCAACCCTGGGGGAGAAAAAAGCCTGTAGTCTTAGTAATCCTGAAGACCTCGATTAGCTTGTTTAGGTGTGTTTGATTAGGGTTGGAGTGAAACTCTGCAGGATATCGTCCAGGACCGACGTTTCTTACCCCTGGTTTAGACGATTGGTCTCAAACTCAATTTTCCTGGAGGGCCACAGCTCTGCACAGTTTACCTCAAACTCCGAACAAACGAGCATTCAAAAATGACGTCTCTCTCAGCGTAGTCAACAAGAAAGATAACTCGTCAGTAAATTATGTCTTACAATCTCTTTTACATTTTTTTTCCCTCACAATCTTTCATTACCATGTCCAGTTTATTCTCTATTACTATTAACAGTTTTGTTAAATGTGCGCACTTGACAGAAATAGACTATCTTTTTTTAATCTCTTATTTGATTTTGATCTATACTACCATTTTCAGTTAAATGTGTGCACTTGAACAGAAATGACAATCTTTGACTAAACTAAAACATTAACATGCCTCTATTATGCCATTTCCAATATTCCCTTTCATGCAATGTATAATGTAGCTGTATTTGATCCTAGAGTTTAGCCCTAGCCAGCTCCAACATACAGTACTTGCCTGGAAGTTTCTTTTGGCCGTCCCCCATACCCTCGTTCACGTGACTGCATCCATCAGTTGTACACTCATTTTTGTGCATTTTTTAATTAAATGAGTGCACTCAATAACGTCTACAAAGGTTCTGAAAGCACTAAAAATGGCTGTTCCCTCAAATAGTGCCCTATTTAAGGTTCCCTTTCGTACGGTCTCTCCGACGTCACGTTGGGAGCCGACGAATAGGAATCTCGCTTCGAGATGGCAAATCAACTCTGCGTGTATCTAAACACGCCAATGAAA
>JAUCMS010000127.1:2253168-2270077 GCA_032357445.1 Enteromius radiatus | reverse complement strand
AATTAAAATAAATAAAATCTGCAAATGAAACAGCTAATAAACCATTTTATGAGAAGCATAACAGACTGCAGTGGATGACTGTTAGTTAAAGCTTATCAAGTAGGCTTCGCTGTATAGATATTGTACTTACGATAACTATTACATTCTGTAGCTTTGCAAGCTTTCATGTTTACCATTTTCCAGACGCTGTTCTCTGGAAACACTTAAGAAAGCAACAATAAAACAGCAAATAAATGGGGTGAGATATAGCCTACCCGGATGGGATATAGTTTTTGGAATAGTTGTTTTATTGGCTTTTAACGTTTTCAAAAATAGGCCTGCATTTTATTTATTCACTATTTTTTAAAGCTAATTATATTATAGCGCAGACTCGCTACGCAAAAACAAACAAACAAAAAATACAATCATTTAGTCTATTAATGTGTTTATTTTATTAAAGCAAGGTTAAGATGATTATCTTAGATGCGTGCCATTTGTTTATCTAGATTCTCGGCAGCATGTGGATGCGTCTCATGTATCCAGGCGGCTGGAATGTCTATTTTTAGTATAACTGGAATAGAAGTCGCAACACTTAGAACAGAGCAAGACATGATCTGGGAATGGACATGGTAGACCGTTCACTGTCTCTCTGTGTGAAGAACAGGACAGTAAAACATCTTTAGGCTGGAAGGTCCGCAGAAAATCAAAATGCCTGCGAACCAGACTCGATCCAGGGCGAGAGAGCGAAGCAATGTGCTGAACAGACCCGAGTTTATGTCTCTAAATCAGCCCATGAAGAGCGGTAGCGCTGAAGCTCGCGGCGCTGCACGGAGGCCGTCGCAGAGACACCAGCAAAGTCAAAACCAGCAGGGCGCAAACGCGCAGCACGAGCCTCCCGAGAACAACAAGGAAAAGAAGGAATTACCAGAAGAAGACTGCATGCAGCTAAATCCCTCATTCAAAGGCATCGCTATGAACTCTCTTCTGGCCATTGATATCTGCATGTCTAAACGGCTCGGCGTGTGCGCGCACAGCACATCGTCGTGGGGAAACGTGCGCTCTATGGTCAAGCTCCTCGCGCTCACTGGCCATGGCATCCCGTGGATCTTCGGCACAATTTTGTGTCTCACGAGAAGCAACACGTTGGCCGGTCAAGAGGTTTTGGTCAATTTGCTGTTAGGTGAGTTTTAGCACATTTCTGATAAGGAGTGAAACACCGGTGCTCTGGAGAACGTCCGAATGTTATTCTGAAAATGTGTGTGGCTATATAAACATCACTATTTCGGTCACACATATGGGATGACTGAGAAATATAAAGCACCATAGATCGAGTGTGTTACAGAAAGAGTAGCCTATATTCTCGTTGTGACGTTAGGGTCATTTTTAGGACAATATAAATGAATAAATCCAGGATAATTTCAGTGCTGTATGCAATGTTGACTTTATTTGCATTTGCACAACTGTGGAAAATGTTGCATTTAAAAGTATTTAAATGCAATGTACGTTTTTGTTCCACTGTTTGCATGAATTATTTTATTAAAATGGCAGTTGAATCAGTCATGTACATATTTGAGATTGCATGATTGCATATGAGAATGATTGGGTAAACTTGAAATGGTGATCAGGAAAAGCACAGTTCATTTTGATGTATTTGAAATCACATGGCTTTTTGCAGCTGATGAGGATGCTGTTGGGTTTGTAGGTCAGTGGATGAGGGAATACAAGGATATGTCTTCTGACTGACAGATGCATGTGACTACTTCATTACACTCAAACTGAAAAGCTACTCTAGAATTTATTATTTTCACTACTCCTTTAATTTCACTTTCTTTAACAAACTGAATTGAAGCTGAAACACGAAACTTAATATTCGGTCTTCATTTACTCACCATCATGCCATCCCAGATCTATGACTTTATTTGCTCTCAGAACACATCTAAAATAAAATATTTTTAGCATGGTCCATCCTTTGTAAGTGAATGGTGACCAAAGTTTTAAAGCTCAAAAAAGCTCATAATTGTAATGTAAAAGTGATCCAGAGGTTTGAATCCATTTCTTTGAAGTGACTTTGAAGAGTCAGTTTTGTGTTCTACATCTTTATTTTATAGCAATCTCTTTGGTGATTTCGGTTTTTAAGCTTAATTACACTTACTATAGTACAGTCTTTTGTCTGCGCATGTGTCAAATATAAACATTGAAATATCAATCCTGCCAGAGGCGTTCCTATTATTATGGGACGATACCAACCTCTTGAGCTCTACCATGGAAAAAACTTAAAGGTAAGCTTGTGTGTGCTTTGATAACCAGTCACATTAGACTGGATGTCAATAAGCATTCAGTTAAATTGCTGTTTGCAGATATATACACTGAATCCTACTTGTCACAAAATTGGCTGACTTTTCGTATAGTATTCTATTTGATCTTTTTTTTGTAAAGCCTAAAAATTGATTTGTAAACAAACGTTTAATGCCAAATATTCATCAAGAGATAAGCTCTTTCCTCTCAAAAACAATTTCTTTCCTCCATTGAGATGTGCAAAAAGGTACTTTTGTCTCCTTCTCAGCACACCTCAGCATTAAGGTGTTTCCCAAAATCTAGTCATTTCAGGAATCCATGTGATCAGGAATTTTAGTGAGGTCAAAAGATTTCCTCATGCAGATTTTGCCACGATTTAAAATTTTCATGAATTTGATACGTTGAACACACTGTTTTTTTTTCCCCAACCTTGGAGGTTTGCCTTAAAGTGGCTCTGATTTTTTTTTTGTCACAAACAGCTCAAGGGATTTTGTCAATTCTAACATAATGTTTTCAGGTTAGTACACATCAGTGTTGGGGGAAGTTACTTTTAAAAGTAATGCATATTGAATCACTCCCTAAAAAAGGTGACTAATTATGTTACTTGGTTACTTTTATGTGTTACATTAATTTTGCATTACTTTTTAAATCTGGGCAGGGGCTGCTTGTTTGTTTATTAAAAAAAAGTTATATTTTTGGCAAACATAAAACCCCTTTCACAACAAAAGTGAAATGAATAAACCTCAGACTGAAAGAAAATAAATTCTGTACAGAAGAATGCAAAAGAATAAAGTTCAACACACTTCAGCAATAAAAAAAAAAAAGAAGCACAAATGTTTATCCAGAAAACCTTTTTGCTTTTTAGTATGGTTTAATTTGAGCATCAAAGGTCACTAGTAAAGAATTTGGTAATAAAATGGGATTAAATATTTAAATGTTATTTGACTTATTTATAATACGTTTTGTATAATATTCTGAGTTACATTTCACTGTTTTCATTCATTTTGAGGAATATTGAATGTTTTTTTTTTTTTTTTTTTATTTATTATTCTTTTTACAAATGAATAGAATTAATATTCCCATTTATTGTAGAACTACAGTAACATCTTCCTCCCAATTTCTCTCAACATGGGCACAGGAGAGCTGTCAATTAATAAATGGGGGGGGGGGGGACTGGCATTACTAAAAGTAACTCAGATACTTCCTTCCAAATTAAAAAGTATTACTAGTTACTTGAAAAAAGTAATCTGATTATGTAACGCATTACCAACACTAGTAAACAGCTTTTTTTTACTAGCAACTACAAATTTGAATCTGTTACATCTGTTAGAAAGTAGAGGGACTTTTACTTGATTTTCTATTTGTTATGTAAAAGCAATATTACTCGCAAGAGTGTTATAGCTGTATATCATGACAGGTTGTGAAGACTTGTGGCCATTCTTGTGAGTTTTCTGTTTAATAACGTAAATGTTAATGTCATTGCTTTACAGCTCTTTTACTGGATGTGATGACTGTAGCAGGAATGCAGAAGTTGGTGAAGCGCAAAGGGCCATGGGAAATGGCACCCAGTTTCCTCGACTACCTGGCCATGGACATCTATTCTTTCCCGGCAGCCCATGCAAGCCGAGCAGTCATGGTTTCTAAATTCCTGTTGGCACACTTGGTGCTTGCAGTTCCCCTGCGTATTTTGCTTGTGTTATGGGCAGTCCTAGTTGGCATGTCCCGTGTGTTGCTGGGTCGCCACCATCTGACAGATGTCGGATGCGGCTTTGCCTTAGGATTCCTTCATTACACTTTAGTGGAGATGGTGTGGCTGTCTTCCAACACTTGCCAGACTCTAATATCCATAGGAACATTCAACTGGAGCCCCCTCTACTGATCAGTTCCTGTCTTTTGAAGGATTTCAAAAGTTGCCATTTGTTTTTTTTTTGTTTTTTTGTCCAGTTCAAGTTAAGTGCCCTACATCTATTCTAAAAAGCGTGCGATAGAAACACTTGTCTAAAACATTAACCTAAGCAGCACACATCCATAAGCTCAATCTGACCTTGTTCCATTTCTGCCAAAGCAATTTAAAGTTTGGAGAAACGCTTTGGAAAGGCATCAGGTGCACAGTTTTTCCTTTCACTTTAAAAGAAAGGATATTGATGCAAACATTTTTTCTTGCAACATTGATGAAGGCCAAACCAGTATGTGTGATTTTTATCAATCGGCTGATGGATTTTATTGATCACAGTAAGTGAGCGAAACATTTGCTCAGGGACTATATCAAGCAGCATAATGAGTCATTTCAGATTTCTATTTTCTTGGAATTGTATATAATTTTCAGACTATTTACAATGCATTTGAAACAAAGTTGTAAATGAAACCACCACAGATAATTTGGGATTTTTTTGGACAGCTTTTTGTGTCTGGAGTTTAAATACAGTTGTACTGACATATCATGATACTCTGAATGCATCACATTTATATGAATATAAAAACTTAAGCTTTCAAACTGAACATTTCAAGCACATTTTTCACTATTACCAAAAACTGCAATGTTGTTTATATGAAACTGTATGTTGTTTAATTCCATTTGCTGCAAGCCCCAGATGTGCCGTTTTGTATGATTTCCACAGCAGTGTTATGTATGATATGGGTCTTTTGGAAATAAATGAATCCCTTCAATGAATTTTATACATGATTACTGTAAACCAAAAACATCTTATAGTGTTGTACAGATTGGGAAAAAAAGATATAACCTACATCAAACAAATTCTACACCTTTCTTTTTTTTTTCTTCTTACATTTGTGTCAACTTAAAACATACTGTGAATATGTATGTATGGAAGCGTGTTTGCATTCTTCATGGCTATGCAGAGATAAATACTTACAATGGATGCGATATGAATAAAATACATTTTTATGAAAACTTTGTACATTACCATTAAACAATCTTAAAAGCTTTTACAATCTGCAGATGGAAAATGAGAGACAGAAAGATTAAGAAAATCATTATTTTATTGTAAGTTGATGTGATAAAATTACTGCATGTTTATATAAATCTGCAACAGAAGAGATCAAGCTTTTAATGAGATGGTTGCTTAATATCTCAGCAGCTGTCGATGTCAGTCTCCCCACCCTATTTTGCTTATAGCAGTGATCTGCCAGTTCCTGACCCTGACTCAGCAGTCTATAAATACCAGCAGGGGTCAGTCTCTGAGTCCATGTTCATGCTACGACTATTAGAAACCTAGCAATGCTCTTGTGACCTACATACACACACATGTAAAGACTGCTCTTAGAATTGATTATTGTTTAATAAGCTTTATACACATGAAAAACCACATGAGGATCCTGGTCATTTTATGGAGTTTCTTTGAGCAAAATTCCATTGCAGATTGAGCAAAATTCTTAAAGGTATTAAAGTCAAATTGGGTCAAACAAAAATACTATTGTTCTTTAAGAACAGTTACACAACTTGATGGAAAACTGATAAAGGAATGAATTAATGAATGAACAAATGAATTAAACAAACAAACAAGTGTTTACAAGTTTCGGTCACTCGGGAGGATCTCAGAGCAGATCCGCTGCTCCTCCACATCGAGAGAGGCCAGCTGAGGTGGCCCGGGCATCTGTTCCGGATGCCTCCTGGACGCCTCACCGGGGAAGGTGTTTCAGGCATATCCCACCGGGAGGAGGCCTCAGGGAAGACCTAGGACACGTTGGAGGGACTATGTCTCTCGGTTGGCCTGGGAACGCCTCGGTGTTCCCCCGGAAGAGCTGGAGGAAGTGTCTGGGGAGAGGGAAGTCTGGGCGTCCCTGCTTAGACTGCTGCCCCCACGACCCGGTCCTGGATAAGCGGAAGAAGATGGATGGATGGATGGAACAAGTGTTTAAGGGAACAGCCTGCATATTGATCTGTAGTTTTAAATGAACTGTTTTATGTTCTTTTTCTAATTTCCTAGTAAATACATTTATCTTTGGAATGTCATGAAAGGATTCATTTAAACTGTGAATGTGTAGGTTCAGGCAAATTTTAATTTGCTTAAGTAATGAATACAACTCAAGCAAACATGCCTTTATCTGTGTTATTATTAGGCTTTATTTCCAGCTGTTGTTTACAAAGAGAACACAGGCCAAAATCAAACCCTTCAACTACAGATTATCCTACATTAAGTGTAACCTATATGTTAACCAACAAGTATATAATTATTATGAGTTGTATTGAATCTTTGTATGATTGTCTGAAGCAAATTTACCAATGTAATTTAATCCCTACATTCCAAAGATACATTTTTGACTAAACGTACTAAAAATACTTTTTTGACATGTGTTGTGACCACTGACCTTTTGGCTAAACAAACAGACATATCCAATGACGCAAAATATGCTCTTTGAACCATTCTCTAAAAAAAGATAAACAAACAAATAAATAAGTAATTTCCCCCATATAATTTAAGCATAATTTGTAATAAATAGTAAAATAAAATAAACCTTTGCCATTTCGTTATGTTGTTGCATCAGATGCCATGCAGGGCAAATTAAAAGCTTTAACAATTCATATCGCAATTTATTGCACAACTGACCTTAAGAACGATTAAAACACAGTTGTTTTCTCTCCCATCTATTTTTTTTTTTTTAAATACACATACACACAATGAGTTAATACACGTTACAGGGACTTGTTGACATGTGCCTCATATCGTGACGTATATCCGGTTTCGTTCACTAGCATAAAGAGCAGGGACGTGCCCGACAAGTTGAACGCCCCGTTGTTGCTTAAAAATCAAACACTTCTGCAAATAATTGTCGACAACATGGCAGAGTGTGACTGGGATACCGTGACCGTTTTGAGGAAGAAGGGATCGGCTGCGCAGTCGAAGTCTAAGCAGGTATTTCACAGCCATCTGCATCTGTTAACGTTACATAGTTTGCTGACGTTATTAGTTCACGTTTGGCAAACATATTGTTGCTGTGAGCAGCTTTTAAATGTTTCGCCTCGAATAATACGTAAATGGCTTTGATAAGTCATAAAGTTTATATTATCGATGTGGAAATAAAACCCGCAGAAATATTATCGTCGAATTAGTCGGGGGAATAAACGTGGTGGAAGCCTAATAAACGCAGTTCGCGGATGTTCACGGAGTTTCGCTTTACATAACACAAGCACTAACGTTACCTTTGTTTCAGGCTATAATTACTGCTCAGAGGAAAGGAGAGGCCGTCGAAACATCGAAGAAATGTAAGAACAGTAAAACCTTTTCGTATGTGTTCCATGTGTTTTACAGCTGGAATTAAATGAATAATTAATTTTTCGAAGGGGCTGCTGGACAAAACAAACAGCATGTTGTGACCAAGAATACAGCCAAGCTGGACAGAGAGACGGAGGAGCTCAGCCATCAGAGAGTGCCTCTGGAAGTAGGGAAGGTGATCCAGCAAGGCCGGCAGAATCAAGGCCTCACCCAGAAAGATCTGGCAACTGTGAGTATTTTACGGCTTTACTGTATGATTTGTCTCTAATGTAACCGCTTGTGTTAGTATTCAAATATAACCGTGTGTTTCTTGCAGAAAATCAACGAGAAGCCGCAAATCATTGCAGAGTATGAGTCTGGGAAGGCCATTCCCAATAACCAAGTCATGGGGAAGATTGAGCGAGCCATTGGTATGATTTTGATTTTGCTGAACCATACTTCACTATCTCATAGACTCTATCTCATAAGTGTCACTTGAAATATATATTATTCTGCAATCAAGTGTCTGATAATGGAAATTGGTTGATTTGGATTCACCATCGAGCTAAGTAGAATAAAATCAGTGGGGTTAGTAAAGTGTTTTTTGTTGTTGTTCTACTCATTAGGGCTGCGTTATTTTGGTTTTCTTTTTATTTTAATATTTTAACGTGTAATTTATTCCTGTGCTGGTGAAACTGTTTTCAGTGTGATGATTTGGTGCATTTCTCTTTGTCAGTGTTGAAAGCAGTTGAATTATATTTTTGTGGAAACTGAGTTGTTTTGTTTTGATAAATAGAACAATCAAAAGGACAAAGTTTATTTAAATAGAAGTATGTATCCTTGTCACATAAAAGTATTAATCTTGAACAGTTTTACTGACTCCAAACTTTAAATGGTTGTATAGATCATTTTAAACACTTGTTATAAGAAATAAAGAGTCACACTTTATATTAGGTGGCCTTAAATACTATGTACTTGCATCAAGAAATAAGTACAATTTACATATTGGGTTCATGTTGTATTGTATAACACTTCTGCAGCTATTGAGCTGGGAATATGGGTAGGGTTAGGGACAGGTCTGGTTTAATGTAGTAATTTACATTTAAAATGGTCATTTAAGGCCACCTAATATAATAAAGTTCTGCACTTTGAGTAAAACAAGCATTTTAATTCATTTTGTAGCCTTTGTTTTTCCATATTGTTTAAATGATTTGTTTTCTCTTCATTTTTAGGCCTTAAGTTGCGTGGAAAGGATATTGGGTTGCCTCTTGATTCTGGTCCTAAGAAGAAATGAGTACAAAATCCTCGAAAGATCCACCATTCACTGAAACCTTTCAGTACTTGTATGATCTTTACAGTTAATCTTTATTAATTGCTGCATTACTTCATATTTTCTCGATTCAATGGTGGATCAGACATGCTCATATTGCCACCTACACAAAAGGCTTATTATCTAACGTTTTATGTCAGATGATGAAGACTTGGAATTATTATTATTTTATTTTTTTTCCTAGCCTGCTCACTGCTTTGAAATAAAAACTTATTTCTATGTCTGATTAAGTTCCCTTCTAAATGATTCTGCACTTTATTTCAATAACACGTTATTTGAAGCATTGAGAATCTCATTTGTTAAACACGCAGTTTAATGTTAAATGATTTTCTAAAATATAAAGAAATGTCAGATACTGTGCAAATTAACTCGGAACCTTTAAACGTCTCGTGGTTGCAGTCGGACTCGTATTTAAGCGGACGTTGTTGCCACAGGCAGCCGCTGGCGTTGTTTTAATCTGCTGTGTTTTTTTCCCCTCGAATTGCTACGCGAGAAACCCGTTAACAGTTGGTCAATTCTGAATACAACAGAGGACCAGGTTCTCATAAAACTACTTTGTTTTGATATGTCAACTATCAGCGGGGTGTTCACTGCTAATTGCATAAAACATCGCCAGCCAGCAAAATGCAGAGGGGATTAACATCACTGAAGCCTCGTTTTGCTTTCATGCAACTGGTGAAGACAACCTTTTGAAGTCGCTGTTCTCCCTTCATCAGACCAGCTGCCTCGGAATATTTCTTTAACGGCATGATCGAAACCGAGACGAAATTTGAGACCCTCACGAGAGACCTAGCACGCCGTTGTCTCTCGCAATGACGGAGCGCTGTCCTTTAGCCGAGAAGGCGCTGTCGGAGGGCTTCGCGCGGCTGCGCTTCAAGGACACCTCGCTGCTGATCTGGCAGCAGCAGCAGCTGGAGCTGGAGAGAGCGCCTCCCACCAACTACCTCAGCCGCAGCCAGAGCTCCTGGTACAGCAAGTACGGCAACCAGGCAGTGGTTATACGGGACAAAACAACACTGAAAGACACCGATAGCACTGGACAGTCGCGGATTTGTGCTGTCATGTGATCCCGGTATTCTTGTTGTGACGGATAATTCACTACACATTCAGTGTTACTGTCTAGTTTGAAGTATTTGTGATCTGTCCACGTCATTATTCAGTCGGATGCTCATGTTTACACTGAGCTTCATGAACAGTATATTATACAGTGTTTCTTTCTTTTTTTTACATTTATGCGCAACAGTAGTATTGTTAGAGAAACAATACCTGTTTATTTGTATTTACAGACTAACGAGTACGAAAATAAGTCTTTTAACTCGGATGAAAAGTGACCATTCTTTATATCATTGCATCCATCAATTTAACAAACTAGTATGTTATCGCTGGTAGCAGAATTACTGGGTTATTTTTTTCGTTGCAAAAGAAACATTTGTATTATTAAAGACCCAGCAGAAATGTAGATATCTATCTATCGCACAGCATTACACGGGTGAGACAGTATAAATAAACGAGATGTGTATCGAATACATTTGTATTCCTTATTTGAAATATACCTCGTATACATTACTGTGGTGAAAAATAAATTACATTGCTCCATATGATGTACAAACATCTACAGTTTTGAAATATGAATTACTTATTATATGATTTATACGTGACAAAGCAATTTTAATAATATAACTCACGTATAAAGTTTTTGTTTCCTTTTATGAAGCAAAAATGTAAACTTGAGATTTAAATAAGGTTTACAAACTTTAGTTGGTACATTTTTGACAGCTAGATGCTAGCTGTTCATTTTTACTCGTTTTAATGTCTTCTGAAACGAAATAAAAAATATATAAAAACAAAGTGCACTCAAATAAATATATCTAGATAGTAAAAAGACACTCCTATGGGTTTTTGTGATTTATTTACGAAAAAACGTGGGGCTCAGTGTCCAAATCTCAAGATTAGCTTATACATCAGATATTACCATGTAAGTCTGTGCCAAAACATACTTGTCGACTTGCTTTAACTTGCTGAACTTAACATATGCAGCGCTACCAATTTTAAAATTTTACTCGAAAGAATGACATTTACATGTTATAAACTGCTCAAAAAGTTTAAGAAATATACTGTAAATTGGCATGCAATACACAAATGTTCTCTCTCTCTCTCATTAAAAAAGAACTAAAATACTTAGACCCAAGACAGAGATGACGAATAAGTAGTCAATATACATTTATATCTGTAATTATATATCCTATGTATCTTTATATCTCTGTCTGCATCATGAAGCTCAATTTTATTTACTGGGCTCTGCTGGAGGAATTGAGGAAGAGGAGCTGTAACAGAAATCATCTTAGAGACAAGGTAGGTTATAGTCACAAGGAACATGTAATGCAATACAGTGGTATAATGAATCAAATCAAACCATAATTAAAAGCATCCTACATATATGAAAACCAATGAAGTCACTTTACATCACGATTTCTTGATGTGTTTTCATGATAAAAAAAAAAAAAAAAAAAACTATACACATTCGCTTCAACTTGGATCAGTTATACCGGACCAATCTGACTTTATTTTAATGTGCCAACTAAACTTAAGGCAACAAGAGCACATCCAATTATTTTGAGGGGTTCAGAGTTGAATTCAAGGCTATTAAATGAAATAAAACCTTGCCATTGCTACAAACCCAGTGAATGAGTTGCATTACTGCAGCCACAAGAAGAAAAAGAAAAAAAAAAATACATTCATATTTTTTTTTTTTATATATATAAAGATTATCAGTCATGGTCCATTTCCAAACTTCTGGATACATGGCAATAAGTGTCTAGGTACCATTGAAAGCATTCAATACACCATTTGAGAAAAACTAAAGTAAAATAAAGTTGTTAAAATTGAGAACATACATTAGTTGTAATACTTTCAACTAAAAATAACTATTGTCAAACACAAATCCTTCTGAAATGACATCTAGCACAGCTGCTTGAAATCTTGTCTTTTGTGTCTTTTCTTAACGGAGATCTCCTCTTTGTGCCTATTTGTCCAAGAGAGCTAATTTTCACTTGCTTTTCCTATGGAGGAGTTTCATAGAGGCTGGTTCGTTCCAATCTGCAGCCTTATGGGCGTTTTTAAACTTCTCAATGTATTTTTTGCCATAATTTTTGAAAAATATTCCCCCGTTTCATATATACTGAACTTAAACCACAACTTTGATTGTCCTATGAGTGGACTTAGAAAAGATGAAGCATATCAGATAGAAAGTAGGAAATGAGATACTCAGGGCGCCTACAAATCAATAGTAAAAAAAAAAAAAAAAGAAGGAAGACGACAATCCAAATAGAAAACAAATGAGCATATGATATAGATTAACAAATAATAATAATAAAAAAAAAATCTGACATAATTCTACATCAAATACTGAGCTGACAGCACCGGAAGAGAAAATTTACAGTGTTGTAATAGCCAAAAATGATTGCGAAGCCTCTGAAAACGGTTTAATAATGATACCAGTTTCCAGATGCGGTCTAGAGTACTAGCGAGTTATGTTGAGCCAAATTTCTTACATTTCAACTGGTCACTTGGAAACATTTCTGTTGAAAACACACATAACTTTGTGCCTTTTTGGATAAAAAAAATAAATAGATTCTCTTAAAAATGGTAACATTGACGAGTATTATCATAGTCAGCAAAAGAAATGTGGAATGAGCTGAGAAGTCAAGCCATCATGACAGAACCACACCAGAGTGAGAGCCGATTATTCATTGTTTGTTCCTTCAGACTTTGTGTAATTACTCGATCAGTAAAATGCAGCCAGGCATTTGTCAGTTTTTCCACTAATGCATGTTTTCAGTATGGATCTAATGAGCAGCAACCTAAAAAAGAAGGAAAAACAAAAAAAAAAAAAAAAAAAAAAAAAAAAAAAACAACAGACACACACACAACCGTTTCACCTCCACAACTGACGCATTTCCAAAAAAATATCTTTTTTTTTTTTTTTGTCTTTTTTTTTTCCTCTGGTGATACCAGGCGTTTCCCTTTGAGGGCCAGCGAGAACGTTAAAACTGCTTGAACTATTCCAACTCTCCTCTTTGTCTGAGCCAAGAGCATCCTACAAACTATTTTAAAATATCCTCTGCCATCTGCAATGCATCTAGCTCTTTATAAAATGGGCCTTCAGAGAGATACTATCATGACAACACACACTACTCGTTAGAAAATAGAGGAGGCTGAAGTATGCGAAGTTCAGTCTGAGTCGCTGCTCTCGGAGCTGGAGCCACTGGAGCTGCTGCTGCCCGAATCTGAAGAACTGCTGCTGCCACTCAGCCGAGATGGCCCGCCCCCCTGCGCTGACCCCGCCTTCTCTGCTGGGAACAGGGAAGAGAAGTGATCGCAAGGTTCAATACGCGCGAGGAAAACAAACACTGATTGTACATATTTTATTTAACTCTCTTCCATTAAGACCTTTGTACCTATATTGTTCTCTTAAAGGGCTTTACCCACACCTGCAGCTGTGTATTACGATAAAGCAGAGACATGCACAAAGAAAGCAAAGAACTGATCTCGAAAGGACAGAGTATATTACGTGCCCACCAAAGCAGCTGATATCCAAGTGAAGTCAGTTAGTTACAGCACATAAACAACCTCTTTTATCAGTTATTAGCCTCTCTAGCAGGTATAACCAAATTTGTCCAAAGCAGGGCTCAACAGAAAGGATTTTTTTCCCCATCAGTAGTTCGTATTTGTAATTCCTATGTCAATATTTTTACTGGCCCATACACAAAAAACCTTGACATTTTTTATTTAATAAGTACAAAAAAAATAACGCATTATAAAACGACAAAGCTGACTTTTCAGCAACCATTACTTAATATAGCTAACAAGTTAAAGTTGACAGGCAGAATTTGCTAGCTAAATATAGGGCTGAACCAACAGGGCAACAGAGCCCCATCAATCCATCCTTGTTGTTGAGCCCTGCAGACCCTTTTAATTGTGTGAGTAGCATTACATATGAAGGCCTGACAGAGGCCCTTCGATCAAGTTAGTCAAATTAGTGAAGCAAAAAGCCTATCCTTATCTCTGTTTTCTTATCTTACCCTCCTAGATCTAGCTAACCCAGTTCGGTCACCTGTCTGCTCACATCTGCACATTACCACACAGGTACCTTTTTTGGGTGGTTTCTTGTTGTTGTTCAGTTGTCCGCTCACGTCCTGTAGCCTCTTTTCTAACTCTTTCTTCTTTTCCTGAACCAGTTCCTCTTTAGATTTGGCACTCTTTTTCCCAGTGCCCGCTGCAGGAGACACACAGCGGTGACCGGTGAGTAACGGGTTGCCCTCGTAGCCCACCGCCGTGGCAACAAGCAGCAAAAAGCACTCTACTACACTGGTTTTTAACTACATGACGACAAATTTACGTTAAAGGAATCTATCAGGTTCTATGCAAGTTAAGCCCAAATGGCAGCATTTGTTTATTACCATAAAAATCTATTTAGCCTCGTCCCTCAAAAACCAAGGTTCCAGTAATGCACTAACAATGAAAGCAAATTTGAACAGAATAAGTTGAACATGCCTATTGTTTGAGGGTTTAAGACATTGCTGTATGTGTGATATTTAATATAACTTTGAACAGAAAAAGGTTAGCCATTTCTTCGCACTAAAACCATGCTAACACGTACGGTTTATATCCACATTTCCCCCCATTGAGGAACTGTTTTTAAACAATAAATGGTAAACCTTTAAAAATGGATGGCATATACTTTTAATTAAGCCATTAGTTTATTTTACTTAATATGTTTTAGTAATACTGTTTAACAGTGGAATTCTTGGTAAAAAAAAACTACATTACCCATAATTCTGCAAAATTGTGTCGGAAAAAAAAAAGCTTCCATCCGTTATAAAGGACACAATAAGGAAGAGCCAATATTCTCTCAAACTTCTCAAAAGGTACGCAGGCTAATTTTGCAATCAACATGAAATATATTGCTTCTATACATTATCAACATTTAAGTTTCCCAGTTAATTTTATCATGTCATTCACAATGTTTCAGTCTGTAATGTTATTGCATGTTATTACTCAAGTCAAATTTTATTTTATAACTTTAAACATAAAATTTATACTGTTGATCCACCAATGCCATTTTTTTATTTGATATTTGTGCCTGCTTGTAGATCATGGGATTGTAGTTTGGTAACACTTTAATTTACAGTGTCATTGTTACATGTACTTCTTACAGTAACAGCAGTAAAAAGGCATAATTACAAGCATCTAGCTCTAAATGAAAAACAAAACCTACCCTAATCCTATAGACCAATTTGGAGTAGACATCACAATTACATCAATTGCAGCTGTATGTGCATTGTGGCAGCAAAAAAAACACTCGTAACAAGTGGAGAGAAATGGTTAAAATCCATAAAATAAGAGAAAATAACGGATTGTAGCGGAATGAAACTAAATAGGATTTTTTTATCAGTTTATAGGATTAAAAATGATATGATTACCCTATTTTAAAAGCATACATTTAAATTAAAATTTAGATTTTACATATTTTACATATGAAGTTCATCAGGCACATATTTTATAAGCCCTACAGTTACATCACGGAACAGTTTTAAACCTATACCATAACATTTACCTATTTTATCTCACAATTGACTTTTTCCTTTTTTATATTTCCTAGTTTGGACTTTATAACTCAATTTAAAATCAACAATTGCGAGTTTGTCAACTGAGAGCAAATGCCAGAATGTGGGATATAAAGTCATCAGTCGAGATGAAAACTGACAAATTGATTTTTATAAAAAAAAAAATTGTGAGATATAGCCTACAGTCGTGGCCAAAAGTTTTGCGAATTACATAAATATTTGAAATTGGAAAAGTTGCTGCTTAAGTTTTTATAATAGCAATTTGCATATAATCCAGAATGTTATGAAGAATGATCAGATGAATTGCATAGTGCTTCTTTGCCATGAAAATGAACTTAATCTCGAAAAAAACTTTCCACTGCATTTCATTGCTGTCATGAAAGGACCTGCTGAGATCATTTCAGTAATCGCCTTGTTAACTCAGGTGAGAATGTTGACGAGCACAAGGCCGGAGATCATTATGTCAGGCTGATTGGGTTAGAATGGCAGACTTGACATGTTAAAAGGAGGGTGATGCTTGAAATCATTGTTCTTCAATTGTTAACCATGGTGACCTGCAAAGAAATGTGTGCAGCCATCATTGCGTTGCATAAAAATGGCTTCACAGGCAAGGATATTGTGGCTACTAAGACTGCACCTAAATCAACAATTTATAGGACCATCAAGAACTTCAGGGAAAGAGGTTTAATTCTTGTTAAGAAGGCTTCAGGGCGTCCAAGAAAGTCCAGCAAGCGCCTGGATTGTCTCCTAAAGAGGATTCAGCTGTGGGATTGGAGTGCCACCAGTGCAGAGCTTGCTCAGGAATGGCAGCAGGCAGTGGGGCGAAGACTTTTGGAAGATGGCCTGGTGTCAAGAAGGGCAGCAAAGAAGCCACTTCTCTCCAAAAAAAAAACATCAGGGACAGATTGATCTTCTGCAAAAAGTATGACGAATGGACTGCTGAGGACTGGGGCAAAGTCATATTCTCCGATGAAGCCTCTTTCCAATTGTTTGGGGCATCAGGAAAAAGGCTTGTCCAGAGAAGAAAAGGTGCTACCATCAGTCCTGTGTCATGCCAACAATAAAGCATCCTGAGACCATTCATGTGTGGGGTTGCTTCTCATCCAAGGAAGTGGGCTCACTCACAATTTCACCCAAAAACACAGCCATGAATAAAGAATGGTACCAAAACACCCTCCAACAGCAACTTCTTCCAACAATCCAACTGTTTGGTGAAGAACAATGCATTTTCCAGTGTGATGGAGCACCGTGCCATAAGGCAAAAGTGATAACTAAGTGGCTCGGCACCAAAACATTGAAATTTTGGGTCCATGGCTTGGAAACTCCCCAGATCTTAATCCCATTGAGAACTTGTGGTCAATCCTCAAGAGGCGGGTGGACAAACAAAACCCCACTAATTCTGACAAACTCCAAGAAGTGATTATGAAAGAATGGGTTGCTATCAGTCAGGATTTGGCCCAGAAGCT
>JAUCMS010000127.1:2194790-2204882 GCA_032357445.1 Enteromius radiatus | reverse complement strand
TTTAAAACTATCTTTGAGAAATTTTAAAATAAACTATATTACAAACTTTCCATTAAGACCCTAAAGAATCATATTAAGTTATGGAAAATTGGGACTGGATGGCCCCTTTAAAATCATTGATTCATTATGGGGTCAAAATCTATTTTGTGTTGCTCTGAGACATGAGAGGGATTCTGCTTCAATTTTGTGTGGAACTTTTTACTTTGCCGCAACAAAAATAGACAAAACTGTCTAAAACTTAAGTTTACCTCCTTGTTTATTGAACTGTTTTAAACAGTTTCTGCAGCATGTCTTTCTGATATTTAGAACTATACTAAACTAAAATGTTCTGAATCTGATGTTGATTTAATGTAATAAGCATCGCTTATGTGAAAGTGCATTGTGTTGTGTGCTTTCTTAGCTCCAGTAGCCCATTGTAAGTTTGTTGTAAAATGCTGGACCTGAGCATATTTGTGGAATTGTATGAGTTTCTTGGACTTTAATAGGATGATAGAAATAAAAGGAGTGTTGTTTGTATTGTAACAATAATTGAACAGAATCAAACCTGAATTGTGCAACAGTTTGTGCGTTGTTGCTTACCTTCTGAACTTTTTGAGTTCTTCTCGCATTGCGTGCATGATGCAACAATGTATTCTGGGTTGTT
This sequence comes from Enteromius radiatus, assembly GCA_032357445.1. Taxonomy (NCBI): domain Eukaryota; kingdom Metazoa; phylum Chordata; class Actinopteri; order Cypriniformes; family Cyprinidae; genus Enteromius; species Enteromius radiatus. Next base: position 2,204,239 of record JAUCMS010000127.1, on the reverse strand, counting down.
TCAAAGCAGATCTAGCTGTCAAAAGAGCACACCCGCACAAACATTACCTTCTTAGTTTAAGACAAAGGGACATTTCATGAGCTCAGCATGGCATTATCATCGGAAGGAAAAAAAGACTGTTACAGATGGTCACAGTGCAGGGGTTAAAGCTCTTAAGGCCTGGACTGGTTTTGGCCTAGATGGCTCTGAACTGTTGGTCAGAAGGGAGCATATGGAAAAAGAGATGACAGTGAAGTGAAGTCTGAGGTGATCTTCAGCCTGATGCTTTGTGTTGAAGCCACAGTTATTCCACAGCTTATGAAGGACTTGCATAACATGTAGCCTAATGCAAGTTTGCATGGTAACACTGAATATGAATTTTGACCATTGCATTTTCCAAAATGGGAAACTTAGTCATTTTTAATGCAACATTTAATTGTAAATGTCATATTTTAGATGAATAATGAATCATACTATATTGTCTAATTGTATTTGCAATATTATAGTCTACTGATTTAACATCTCTCTTGGCTGTTGCTCTGGCATATTCTTCCTTTTTGCTTTAATAATTACATACAGTATATTCGGAAATACATCTTTGAATAATACTATAGTGAATGGGTCAGCATACCACTAGAACTAACTAACAAGCTATCTTAAGGGCAAATTTACATAAAACATGGTCTTAACCTTTTCGACTGAAGTGTAGGGTTAAGGATTGGACTTTCATCAAACAGAATCTGTGCTCCCTCATTAAAATTACTTAAATGGGTCATCCAGTTTGCTAGTAATGTGTTTTTCGAGTTTCAGCAAACTGGGATAGTGTCATCCAAAAATGAAAAAACAAAACAAAGACTAAAATAAAAATGATATTAGAAATATCTGATTTGTTACTGTGTCCCATGTCAAAAATGTCACACTGTGACTTTTATCAGCATGCCGTCATTTAGTGTTTCCCATCACTCTTATGTCAAATGTCTAATGCTAGATTAAGATTTATTTAATTTTAGCAGTCAAAAGTGTACCTCATAAGAGTTAAATAAAGCAAGTCGTTTTCACAGGACTCATTTTTAACATAGAAGTGAGATTCACACTTAAGTCACTTAATTAATTCATGACCAACTGTTCAGTTGATTAGCAGCAAACATTGTTCATTTTTTGGTGAGATACATTTTGTGGGTGTTGAGTGGGTGCCTAACATGTGTGATAGATGATTAAGCTCTCTTGAGTCCATATGTCAGGAAAAAAAACTGTTGCATAAACTTTCTGTGCATTTACAGAGAGCTATTTCCTGAACCTGGGAACTGTCTGGCGCTTCTCACTCACAATCTTTATGTTACATTTTCTTCTTAAAATTATCTGCTACTTACGGAAGTTCTAAGCGGCCATGTATTCATTTTTTTTTTCGTCCTGTTTTCTCATGATCACGTCTTATTTTTCTCGTGATCTCAACATAACAAAAGCTGTTTTCTCGTTATCACGACTTAATTTTATCGTTATTATGCTGGACATGGTTACATTAAATTTGAGCAAGCTAAGCGATTGTCGGCGCAGCTGCCGCTACAGTCCTGACATAAACGAGGATCTGCACGCTGCTGAAATTATAGAAATATACTATTTAAAACATATTTTTTGTTACCTTGTTATGTCTATAGGCAGCCTAAAAGGTCTACTTCAATAAAACAATCGAAAACAAATTTGTGTTTATTTAATACGTATAAATCCAACAAGTGTACAGTCTTCCCCATCTGAGCTCATTATGCTCACTCCCATGCAGGCCAACATGCAGCGCAACCTATTCCTAAAGCCTGGAATTCAACCCAGAAGAACGCCCCTCTCTCTCAAAGCAGAGATAAATTCCATATTTGCTGCAGGCAACTGGAAAGTTTATGATGGAGATTTCAACCGCCAGCAGGTACACTACACCACCAAAAGCATTGGCAATGTGCAAGATTTTCTCGCGATAGTCATGAGAAAACGTTTTTTTGTTTTTTTACGAAAGTTCCGTAGTTTTTTTAAAAAAATGTAATCGTGATAACGAGAAAACAACTTTTGTTATGTCGAGATCACGAGAAAAATAAGACGTGATCACGAGAAAACAAGACGAAAAAAAAATTATAATACATGGCCGCTTAGAACTTCCGTAGCTACTTACTATTCAACCATGAATTTTGAGTAGTGAAGAGTAATGCTTGTTGTTTGTCATTCTCCAATCTAATCATTAGATTAGATACATTTGTGTTATTTTTATTATTGTAGGTTTGCGCCATATTCTGAGTTTATTGTAATTCATTTTGGTAAATGCTAAATCTGTTTTTTTGAAAGTGAGATGAATTAATGCACATTTAGTTTAGAACTACACTGTATTCTCACACTGCACACAATGCCTCTGTATTTCTGATCTTTCCCAATATGTCAGGAGTCAGGAGACATCACGACACCCTGATCTAGAATGATTTCTATTTGTTAAAACACGACTTTGGGATGTGTCCAAAAGCTCAAGACACTATTCAAATTAGGCTCTTAGCCTCAGCTCTTTCAACTGTTCATTATTTTCATCCTGTTTTGCGTTCTTTAAGAGGCATTCCAGCGGCTCGCTTGCTGCCTAGCCACGATGAGAAGAAAACTGCAGTTGTTTTAATCATCCCAAAGTTTGAACATATCTCAGTCAATTCCTAAAAAGAAAAAAAAAAGTTGTTCCCTCTGGTAGTCAATTAAAGACAGATTTTTTCATCTTGATTATCTAGTTTTGTCCCATTGTCTCTGATCATTCCACTGGTAGTGAAGCCACATCACCGCTTGTGTTAATTGCCTGGGTAAAAGCATGGCAATTTGCAAATACTGATGACTGCCATTGTTACAGATAGATAAATAAAAAAGACAGACACAGAAGTTGGCAAACTTGTACGTACGCTTGTGCATATCTCATCCCACCTGCTGCAGTGAGAGGAGTCTCTGCCCTGCTGTTGTTTACTTTCTAAAGAACGATAAGCCTCTTTGGCAACATTACTCAAAGTGCTGCATGATCTAACAAGAGCACACACTGGTGGCGACAGACTCATGCACACATACCGTATACACACGCAAATAATTCAAAGCATGCCTTGCCATTTCCTCACCCGACCTGTCTCGCTCAATTTCCTTGCTCTAATTGGATAACACTATATTTTGATTTCACAGGAGCCAGCAGGCCTCCATGCCGTTTTAGAGCATGCGATTCTTATTTGATGCAGTCTGTGTTTACAACATCATCTCGTAATTAATGACACAGTGCAGAACCGTGTATCGCCGTGACCTCTTATTCCTTATTTCTGAAATCAGGCCAGTTTGCCAGTTTCTCTCTCCTCTGCCTTGAATTTTGAAATACAATTTTTGAAGTTTGACCTTGCAGAGTCATTTTGTGTAGTTTTATCAGCTGACAGGGGGAATGGGATTCTGACTAAATGGATTGCTTAGATTTGTTTGACTCTCTGGGTAAAGGAGATTAATTGTGTTGACATGAAAATTTGCTTTAATACAGTGTATGGTTTGTGTAGTCTAAGAAATATAGTCAAGAAATTGAGAATTGGCTGAAGCTAATTCAGGTCTTTACAATCAGAGTACTTTAATGTTTTCTACGTCTGTTATAATGTTTTCTCACAGCATTTGTAACAAATACATACATGTCCTAACCATTAAATCAATGACTAATAACTGAAAGTAAATAACTACTGAAGAACATACATTTTGGTTCATTCATTTCATATAACAATACTCAATACTTCTCCTTTAAGCAGCTTCATCATAATTACAATACAGACATTTTTGTAAGGAGTGTTGCTGTTATGTTGCACAGCAGAGGGCCTCAAAAAGGTTGTGAACCACTGATGAGGGTCACTGAGTGTGTGGCATTTACAAGGTATTTCACAAAATCCTGCATTAAATTTACCAACCAAGCTTTATTAGGTTTAATCATGTAAGCTATATCTCCACTACTGTTCTGCATTATATTTTAAGTTACACAGGATCAAAGAACAACTGGAAATGAAGAGCAATTAAGAAACAAGAAAACAGAAGTAAATAAAAGTACAACTTTTATTTCAACTTTTTTTTTTGTTTTTTTTTTTTTGTTTATCATCTCTGGACTTTGTTTTAAACTGTAAACAATAGTAATATTTATTTTTATATAACATTTTTAAAAATATAAGAGGATAAAGGTTAAACCGACATCCAAACAATACCGTGAAAACTGCATGACTTCTGAAAGCTGTAGCTGAAATAGCCATGTCAAACTAAAACAGGCAGAAAGAGGTCAATGCTAACAGTTCTCATGTCAGAAATGTGTTTGTGCCATCTGAAGCTGACACTCTTTTTCTCACCACTTCTCTCTATTCTCTATCTCTTTGTCAATAATTCAAGGCCAGAGAGCTGCAGTGAACATACTGTGGATGACCTCAATTGCTCCTCCTCTTGCTCCATTGAGAGGTGGTGAAAGAGAAAATGACCAATGGTAGCATCTATCTATCTATTATGTCTTTCTTTACTTTTAAGAAAATACACTTAATACAATAATGAAGTTTTGATAGCTTAACTTTAAAGGGATACTACATGCAAAGATATAAGTTCTCTCATTAATTATTCACCTTACTTGTGTCTTCAGATGAATGTAAAGTTTAGAGAGAATACACACACTTATTTTCATCAGTGCTTAGGTTTTTGATGCCTTATTCTTGTGGAAATTATTCAAAACATTGGGCAAGTAAGATTTAAAAGATAATTTACAAAAATAAATACATGCTTTTAATGTGATCAAAAGTGACAGTATACATTTTTTTGTGTGATTAAATAAATAGATAAAAACTACTGTTATAATGGTGAGAACAAGATATGTTTTTTTAAAAACAATTTTCTTTTTTCTTTTTTTTTGCTTAATTTTGATTTGTTTTGATATTTTAATAAATAAGCCTCTGTTTATTTAAATTATTTCATTTTATTTTATTAAATCTGCTGCTTGTTTTTATTTCCGGATTTAAACATACAAATGTAAGCTGTATACTAGAGGACCAAGTTGAGCACACAGTTGATGAACTGAGAAGTGCTTGAAACATCTAACTGTGTCCTGATGAAGACAAGTCTGATCAGAGGAGCAGAACTTGCTTCCCAACCGATTATAACAAAATAAGTGAAATGTGCATATTGCCCTCTGCTGGTTGAAAAGAACAAAACAAACCAGTGGGTAGCTGGGCACTTGGGAACCGAGTACACACTCAGTAAATCTGAGTGCTTTGTGGTGACTTTAAAACAAAGAGTCATGTTTTTCTGTATATTTTAATTGACAACAAAGAATGAGCGTACACTTTCAGGTGGAATAAAACAGGGTGCTGATAAGGACTGACTAGAAAAAAAAAACTATCCTGTTTTAAATGTTTTGCAGTAATTAATTAGTTCCACCGTGTATCTTTTAGGTAAGAAATGCCCACACATTTATTTAAATTGTGCGGAAAACAGTGGCTTTTCCTCTCTCTTGATATGAGGAAACAGAGACAAATTGTTGTGAGTCTCAGTATTAGATTAGGTGAGGATTAAGGTGAAAGATAACTCGAGGGACGTGGAACATTGCAAGCTATCTGCCCTTACCAAATGACAAATGTTGCCTCATTATTTAAAGCTGATATCCAGATAGAACGGTGTCCTACTGCTCCGAGTTATGTGAATGGAGCTCCCCTTACTGGCCTTAACTTGTCAACACAAAATGTTTCTAGATCAAAGCAACTTTCAGGTTCTTAAGAGTCAGGCCTAAATGAAAGAATTAGAATAGTCTGGAAAGACCAAGTCCCTGAAGACAGGGTTAAATGCTTGGAGGTTGAGTACTGAGATTTATGGGTGGCAGAAATAGAAATATTTCATTATAAAAGGCCTGTAGACTCAAATGGACTTCACCTAGAGGGTTAAAGTAAAGGGAGGATCAGCATATGGTAACATAATTATGGGAAGGATCTGTTGCCTGTGGAGTCACTTTGTCAGTGGAAATGTGAGGCAGCAGAAAAATGGTTCCCATAGGCAGAGAAACTAGCTGGGTTGAGTCTTCACTCTCCCCACAGGGGACAATGCTGTACAGCGCGTCCCATTTTCTCAAACAAGTTTAGAAAATGTATTTCTTGCACTACAGTACAAAGAAGCCCTCAAGTAATATTTTGGATTGATCTCATTGATAAAAGTGAACCAATACAGAAAGTTTTATCTTTTTCTGTATTGTCTTATAACCTTCTTTTTTAGAATAGAATCTCAGGGTCAAAAAGAGTTTGTTATCAAGAAGTATTTGTTGTTTTACAAGGTTCTAACGTTAGTTACATGGTTCTTAGCACTATAACACTTTACAACAAATTTGACAGTAACCACAGTATTCTGTAGTATTTTTTTTTTCATACATCAGTTGCTACCGTTTGGTTATTTTTATATACCGTTGCTAACTGTTTGGTTACTTACCAGCATTCTATAAAGTGTTCTCTTTTGTGTTCAACAAGAAAAAAGACTCATGCAGGTTTGGAACAACTTTAGTTTGAATAAATTACATAATGTTACTCTTGGGTGTGAAATATACCTTTTAATGAATGTATTAATCTACAATAAAGGTAAATTCTATAAATGCTACTACATTTTTAACATTATATAACTGTACATTCATTGCATGTATCAAAAGCAAGCATTAATTAATTATCAATTATGCACTATTGTTCAAAGGGTTAAGTTTTTTAAGATAATTTAGAAATTAATTTGTAATTTTAGGAAATATTAGTATATAAAATAGTTATTTTCTATTTGAATATATTTTCAAATGTAGCTTATTCTTGTGTTTGGAAAACTGAATTTTCAGCTGCCATTACCCAAGTCTTCAGTGCCACATGATCTTCCAGAAAGCATTTTAATATATATATATTTTAATTTGACACTCAAAAAACATTTTGCAATTTCATTAATGTTGAACATTTTTGGATACCATACCATTTTTTCAGGAGAACCAAAGACCTTAAATGGTACTTCTAATGCCTTCCAGGTATCAGACCCTTTATTTTAAAAGATCCTAACAGTAAGCCACTAACAATAGAAGACAAACGTTCAGCACAGTGTACAGTATATTTAGAGTTTGCTCAGCTGAAGATAAATGAAGGGAGCTTTATTTCTGTGGTCTGTGGGGAAATCGCCTTGAACACTGCGATCTCGAGCCACCACAACACATGTATGTGTGTGTCTTGGTCAGTGGAGCAAGTTGTTCCCCTAGTGATAAATTTAATATACTGTATCAGCCTTGCTGTCCCCTTCTTTTTCGGCCTGTGATGTATGGCTTGATGTGCGCTCATTTGTCACGCCTGTAACACCTACAGTAATGGAATGGAGAAGAACACCACAGTCAGAGGGAGTGGAAAGGCGACACAGAGAGAGTTAAAATGAATTAATAGCTTGGGTGAACTGGCAAGGACAGTGATGACTCAATAAAAGTACTGCTGAGGAGGAATGATGGGTCCTGGAGTTTGTTTGCATTGACTTTGAGTGGATGTGTGGGGGCATAAGAGCTCTAAAGGGGGATAGTTCAGAGAGAAAGCTGAACTCCAGGTAGCCATATTAAATATCACATACATAACCATTCAAAGGTTTAAGATCAATCGTTTTTGTTTGTTTGGGTTAGGGTTAGGGTTAGGGTTAGTATAGTATAGTTTTGTATCTACTACTACTAAGCCAAGCCAAATGCTATGCAATCAATCAATAAATCAGTCAATCATTTGATATTGTTAGATTATATCTTATCATCTAATTTACTTCTCATTGTGTTATTTTATTATAGTATGGCAGTGGTGCTGCTGAAGACCTTTTGAGTGTGCATGAATTATTGAACATATTGCATATTGCAAATTTTGTTATTGTTTTTCATCTTTTGCCAGTGCAAAAAGACCCTCGGCTAAGAAACATTTTACCATGCAAAAACATGCATTCATTGATATGGACCATCCCTCCATCTCTCAGGAGCTTTAAGTCTTAGAACTAAGAACATTACTGCTGTTACAGAGTTACAGTAATAGTACATTGAGCTCCGAGCACTCTCTCCTTCTCTCTTTCCCCTCTCTTCTCTGCAGAGAGCTTGCAACTCTAACTTGTGTTTGACACAATGGCAACTTTTTTGTTCTTTTCTCCAGCTGAAGTTTTCTCAGCTGGATTTGGAAATGTGTTTATTCCCCCAGGTCTGACATCCTTCAAATTCAGGCCCATGTTTATCTTTCCCCTGGATAGAAACACTTTTTCCTTCTCTTTACTCAAGCTCTCTTGTATTTCTTCTTGAGAAGTCTACAAAGTCCATCTCCTCTTTTATTACAAGTACATGAACTCACATTGGAGCACACCTCCTTCTGGCTAGAAACCAGGCAGTGCCAATATTGACCCTGAACAGTGCTGTGTTTATTGTGCGTGGCCTCTGATCTGGCTCAGGCTCCCCAGGCTGCTTCAGATGACTGACATTTCTCGCAATATCATGTGATAATGCTGTGTGAAAGCACCACACATAAAAATATTTTTAGAAAACTGTCTTCCAGAACAAACAGTGGAGTATTATATATATATATATATATTAGATAATTTTAAACAACAAATTTTGAAAGTAATATACTTAACTCTATTAGTTTAGCCAAGAAATACCAAAAGTCACAGTAAAGTAGTAAAGACATTTATAATTTTACAATATTGCTATTTCAACAAAGGTGATTTTTAAACTGTAGTAATTTAACATATTTTAACATATATAATATTATATTGTGTATTCTATTTTTATATTTCAAGTCAATAAATTATTTAGCAGTGAACACTAAATGACTGAACCACATTTTTTATCCATTAAGGGGTCAATCTGAGCAGATAATATTAACCCAAACCTTTTCAGGCTGAACAAAAGAGTCCTTCAGTAGCCTGTGCCCTCCTGCTCCTTTTCCCAGGCTAAATTACCTGACAGGCTCACCAATCAGTTGCTCTGGGAATGGAGAGAAATTACTTTTTCCCGTAATTAAAGGCTTTGCAGACTTTTTCGCTTCCCTGTCTTTGGCATTTTTCATGTGTGGTCAAGTATGTGTAGTGAGAGCTCATGGGATGTAGTTGTCAAGAAAAAAAACATGATAAATATACTGTCATACTGTTCACGTATGTTTGTGCCGCTGTTTAGATAACAGCAAGAAATTTCAGGTCAGATCATTAGTGGTGAAATGTTTGTTCAGTGCAAGCAGCCAATCTCAACAATTAGAACTCTTGTTCTTCTTATTTTGCATTTTTTATATTGGAAGTACTACAAGGTCCCCACAGAAAGTAATATACTTTATATTACTTATAGTATATCAAGTACTCTCTCTCTCTCTCTCTCTCTCTCTCTCTCTCTCTATATATATATATATATATATATATATATATATATTTTTTTTTTTTAAATAATCAATTTTGCATTAAAACTGTTAGTA
>JAUCMS010000127.1:2179393-2194690 GCA_032357445.1 Enteromius radiatus | reverse complement strand
AAAACTTTTATTTTGGATGCGATTAATCGCGATTAATCATTGCCCAGCACTAATATATATATATATATATATTTTTTATTTTTTTATTTTTTTAAATAATCAATTTTGCATTAAAACTGTTAGTAAACATAAGATACATGTCATCCACTCATAGCAACACTGTTTGTGTAAAACAAAAGTGTTTAACAAATACGCTTTAGACCAAATAAATCTTTGTCCCTGCAGAACAGTTTCCCCAAACTTTCCATGCAATCATGTTTCTTTTCAGCTTTTTACAGCCAGGGGGATTCCAGGGTGGGAGGGCATGTGTTAACATGAAGGGGCTCACGTAAACCAAAAAAGGGTGATCAAAAAAAAAGAGGCTTTCCTGTGTTTATTTCACTGAGACCCCAAGCCTGACCTTAGCCATCTGTGTGTGCAGTTAGCAGGCAACCTAAACCTTTTACACTCTCTCGACACTCGAGCAGAAAGGTCAGGCATGGAGCACTGCATAACGCGACAACTGAGCGCCTCTGTGTCGTCAAGCTTACCTTTTCAGTAGCAAATTTCATGGGCTAATTACTGTGATTATCAAGCAGGTTTTAGATCAGCCATGACAGCCCTAAATAGAAATCTTTCTCACTTTCTGGATAAGACAATAGACTTATTGACTGTGAATGTTACGCACTCTTACAGCTACAAATAATCAAACCCATTTTTAATTAAACGCCTGAGGCAGCCATTCGTAAGCAGGATGTGAAGAATGTATATCTGAATTGTAGACTGGGGTATATGCAAATGCTGTGTAAAGCCTGGTTTTCTCTTTGCAGTCAGAGTGATTTTAAGACCTTTTTTTGTTGTTTTGAAAACCACATTTGATTGTAAGTGATGGAACTGGAAAATTATGTTAGATCTAATACAGGGATTTTTTGAGAAGATCAAAACGCTTTTTAAACGTTTAACTAATTCTCCATTGGGAACGATTTTTTTATAGATTTAATTTATTCAATGTATGTTCTTAAATTACCATTTGCAGCATGATGTAAAATTGCACTAACAACACATGCATTATGTTACCCAAAAATGAAAATTCTGTCATCATTTACTCACCCTCAAGTAGTTCTTTGTTCTGCTGAACACAAGGGAATATATTTTGAAGAAAGTTTGTAATCAGGCTGTTTTGGGTCACCATTGACTTTCATAGTATTTTCTTCCTACTATTTGTAAATATATTGAGTAAATGATGACAGAATTTTCATTTTTGGGTGAACTATTCCTTTAACTTTTACCATAGGTTCAGCCACAGAACACCAAAAACATATTAGGCCACCCAAAACCAGGCAATTCAAAGGAGGAAATGTTAAAATGCTCTCCTTCCATCTCTTATTATCTTTATTTATATGTTTCACTGCATAGCAAATTATAATAATAATAAAACACTGAATAGAGTTTTTCATCAGGTTTTTACTTGATTTATTTGCAGATGCAAACTGCTCCTTACACCTCTTAAGTATAACCTTATCAGTTGCTTAGCTTACAGTAAACTGTCCTTTTGAACAGCTGGTGTAGCATGAACAGAACAGCTTTAACCTCTTGGGTTTATAGCAGTGGGTGTGTTTAAACTTTTTAACACACTTCCACTCTAACGCTTTCTGTTGAATCACAGTATTGTGGTTCAACAACAAATATCTAAATTCCCAAATGTTTCCTAATCGCATAAAGCATGTTAGCAAGACAAGATTTACATCAGTTTATATATTGAGATCATTTTATTCTCCATTACGGCTAAGCGGTCGTGAAGGTTACTGCATGCATGCCAATTGATAGGCTGTTAAAGCTATTGAAAAGCCAAATGTCTAAAACATAAATTTTTCACTTTCTGGAACATCAGTTATTTAGCAGGACAAAGGAAAAAAAAAACTAAATTAATAAGAGCCAAATGGTTTCTGCACATTGTTTTCATGTGTATAGACATTTCTGGATGATGAACTTTGACTGAACATAGCCAATGGAGATATATTTTTGAGTTTAAAAACATGTATACACATGGTCATATTTCATGTTACAACAATAAATACAATATATTTTTTTTTATGATTGGCTGATAAACAGTTTTCTAATTTAGGAACTAAAGGCTTTTGATTTGAGGGTTCAATCATCAGCTGAAGTTGAAAAAAAAAATACTTTCAGTAAAGGTTTGGCACTTTCGTAGGTGTTTAATGGTTGTGGATCAAGTCCTCATGGAAAGTCGTGAGCGTCTTGGGTGGAGTTCGGAAAAAAAATTCCATCATCAAAAGACAGTGAATGTCACATATCTAATCATACAAGCACTATGTTGCACCACCCAGCATGCATTAGTGAAAAGGGAGTGCAGTTTGTTTCTGATATTTTAATTCCAATACAATACATTGTGCCTAGTTAATGTAAAAACTGACACTGCTTTTTCCACACCCCACATATCAAACAAACTTTTTTCTCTTGTGTGTAGGTATAGTATAGTCTTGTCTTAAGATGTCAAGAGCCTGGTCAAGGATTTTCACATCCTGCTCAGAAAGGAAAGTTCTGATGTGTTTCACTTAAAATTCTTTCCCTGGTCCATGTATAGGTACAGTCGATGTCCTCTTCAAAGTATGGGCCTTCAAACACTAATGGGAACATCTGATAAAAACATGACCGCTCTCTGAGTGCTGGATGTCTTTGTGGCTGACTCATCACTTTAAACATTTAGATGAAGTTTTGGTATTATTAGAGCCAGTGATCAGTCAGTTTCCATTCTGAGAATAGATCATCATGCTCCAATGGACCTCAGACCTCTCCTTTACAAAGTTATCAGAAAACACAAATGAGGGCTTTCAGAGGGAAGCTATTTTTAGATGCACTCTAGTCTTTTAAGTTTGTAATGTTGATTGAGACGTCACTGTGGAGAAGAGCTCTAGCACAGCTCCTGAGTACCTTTCAAGCAGGCCATATAATTAAATATTTTTACTTTCATCCACCCTTTTTTAAACACTAAGTCAACGTGAGCAATTAGGGTAAAATTATTGAGCATTAAACATACTTGAATTTTTGATCTGTGGAATAAATAATGTATTTAATGGAGCAATTATTTATGGACTAATTTTGAGTGTCAGATTATGGGAGTATACTAAACTAAATATGACCCTGAACCTTGCTTTAATGCCCAGGGAGGAACAGAATTAGAGATATGTATCCTAAATTATGACTCCAAAGGGCACATGAACAGTCTTCCCCAGGGAAAACTTCACACTAGGTCAACAGCCATAGATTAGCTGCTGACAATTATAGTTTTTTCAGAGGAAAAGCAAACATTTAGAGTAGGATTTTGCAACGATAGAAAGACCAGAAAGAATACTCGATCCTGTACAAACTCCAGTTCAGTAACAGCTGAACATGCCACTTACAGAATAAAGTATAAATTCTGATGTTTTTATATTTTAAATGTTCTATGGATGGATCAAGTTTGTGAAAATTGTATGCAAGAATATTATTGCTGCTTACAGGGTTGTACTGTGATAAAACCAAAATAATTTTTTTGACAATTGTTCTCTATGCGCGTATGTTTATGACTAGATAAATCTGCTGAAAGATGAGGACAGCTTCCCCAACTGTTGGTGTTACGTTAATGGATCATTTTTTCTGCCATGGGACAAAATAACTAAGGGCGTGAGGGCTTAGTGACGCTAAGACCGGATGGTGTGGCCAACTGATAAATGGCCCATGGCGTGAAGTACAGCTGGATTGGATTCACTAACAATGTGTGGAGGGATGTGAGCATATTGGCTGTGTCTCAAAACCTAGTCAGCTCCCTAAAGAGACGTGCTGTACATGGACAAAAACTTGTGCATATGGAACAATGCCATTAAGAGTGTAGTGCAACTTGACTGTTACCAAACCTCTGCTGTTTGTTGGGTTTATCGGAGACAAGGGGCTTACCATTTAATTGAGTAAATCCATCTCCATTTCCAAGAGCACAGATGGATAAAGTTGGAAAATGTGAGAATGCATTGGGGGTTTAATACTTTTGAGAGAAAGCGATTATGTAAATATGATGCTTCTAATAAGTTGCGCTGACAAGAATGTGACATCTTGTTTAAAGACAAACATAATGCAGTATTAGAGAACCATTGAAAAAACAAAAAAAAAACAGTTTAACGTATTGGAAAGAGTGTTAGATTATTAGAGAGTGATTAAATTGGTCAAAGACTTCATTCAAGTTTATGTTTATAGGCCTATTCAAAACTGTATACTCTTTATTCTGTCAGAAAGAATGCCTGAAAAGTTGTATGGCATTTTTGTTCAGACATTGATTTTGTTTTATGTTTGTGAATTAAAAACAAACACATTTAGTGCACCAATTGTTGTTGTCAGGGCTGCACTCTAGCAGGAAGAGGATTCTCGTTAAACTGTGGTTACTTTACTCAAAAACTCAGACAAGGTACAAAAGGTAGTTGCAGACACGCATAGAGTGGCTCTGGCAGCGTGAACTCGGGGACTGTGACTGTGATCGGCACGTCTGGCCGAGATTCCGTAACTCGATTCGAAATCAACTCCGGGATTTCTGGTTCCGCCGGAGCCCCAGACTAAGCGGGTTCTGGGAAGCATGCATTCTGCCTGCGCTCTGGGGTAGGTCAGCACTCTGCCGACGGGGTGGAGGCAGGTGAGCGGCTTTCAACTCGGGCCAAGTAATCACCCAAATACTGGGAGACCACCTCTCGTCAGCTCTGTCCTGCGCTGTCTAGGAAATCCTCTGTGAGATTTTGCCGGGACCCAAGCTGGAAAAACTGGACGATGTTCTCCTCCGGGAGATCAGCCACTTGCGCTAGCTGGCAAAGCTCCTACGCGAACTTCTCAAATGGCAAGTCCAGCCGAAGTAGTTGGAGGAAGCTGGCCGTCCACTCCATTTACTTTTCTTTTCTTTTTAAGGTTGTGTCTTTCTGTCAGGGCTGCAGGGTTACTTTACTCAAAAACTCAGACAAAAGGTACAGGTTGCAGATACGCATAGACACTTGAAGACACAACAACGAGGACACAAACAATAGTACTATAAATGCACAGACACTGACGAGACACAGCTGGACACTAATTAATACAATGAACTAAACTAGAACAGGAAATGCTATACAAGGGCAAGGGCGGATACAAAAGGAGCATGGCACATATAAACAAAGACATGGCAGAACATGTGAAACATTAAACACAAATCGTGACAGTTATGTAATTGTTACTGCAAATGTTGCCTCTGACTCTTCAGTGTATCTAAAGACACACACACCACACCACACACACACACTCACTTAAGTGATTCCAAATGTCTCTCTGACAAACAATGAGGCACTGTTTTGTTTTGTTTTTTTCTGTACTTGTATGCCCAAACCAGGATTTGTTGAGTTCAGTTCGGTATCATGTAGAGAAATTTTATGTCTGGCATTCATTTAGTGTAGTTAAGTTACCTCCACTGAGTTTCTTGACTGTTTTTTTTTTTTTTAACTGAATCAAACACTGAAAGTGTAGACTTGACAGAGTAATTGCCATTGTCATGGGGGGAAAATGCAAAAATGCTATAAAAACATTTCGCTTCTGAGACAGACTCCGTTTCAATTATAGTCTATGGTAAACATAGTATTGAATCAAATATCGTAAGATATAGCTATAAATAAGTGCTGTCAATCGATAAAAAAACCCCTAATTAATCACATATTTTACTTAAATTAATTACGATAAAGCGCAGTATCGTTTGTCTGGCGCTGAGGTGGAATGCATGTCTGAAATGTCTCCCATTTGATGTTCTGCGACTGAATAAATGCACTTCTTGTCAAGACAAAAAGCCTCTACTTTAAAAAAAACTTTTGATAATGTTTTTGTAAAAATGTTTAAATTTAGTGTATAGGATGTCTATAAAAGATGAAAGATCAAAGTCTGACATTTTAATTTAAAACATGCTGCAGAGCAAATTTTTTTTTTTAACTCATCTTATGCTGTTTATCTATTTTGCATAAATTTTGGAGTGATGTACAGTATATCATCTAGAGACAGATATAGCAATGTTTATTTAAAAGAAATCACAAAGCTTTGTACACTTGAACACCAGGACCACTGTTAGTGCTGACATTTCAATTGTGCTGAAATTATGGTTGTGGGGAGTAAGAAAATCCACATGACTGTGCCACTGTGATCAAGGAAGTTGACATTTACCACCAACACTATGCATCCACTCATTTTGCAATTGTCATATTTTTCTACTTTTCGAGTCTGCTTTGATCGCAGTGATTTTCGCTTATGGCTATACTGAGTCAACTGTAATGCAGGGTGATAATATATGTCTGAACTGGAGGTCTTTCACTCTGAAAATTGCTCTTTTCAGCTCATTGTTTCTCAGGAAATATTACTTTATGCTTTTTACTTATTTGAATGAAAATGATTGCCTGCAAGTGATCTTAAGATTCACAGCAGAAATTGTAATGGCAGTTTAGATGTGATAACGTGCACATGTCCAGGAGGCTTTTTTTTTTTTCTTCTTCTTTTTTTTTTTTGGAATAACCAGAAATGTGGTGGTAAACTCACACAGTGGGAGAGAACTAGTGAGATGCAAGAGGGATGGAAACTGCACAAAAGACAAACTGCACATTTCGAAATATTAGGCAGAATCAGGTTACTTAGCATTCTTAGCAGGAAGCAACTTGGGAAAAGAAGAAAAAATAAATAAATTGGCTGAAGTTAAAGAATGGCTGGTATCAAATCGTTATAGAGATCTGAGTTCATGGTATGGTTTTCTAGCCAACCTCTCTGAGGTCTCTTTGTTTGGATCAGAGCAGCGGAAGAAGGATGTCTAGACACTACTGCGCTGGTGTTGAGGTACACGTGTTTGCATTGTGTTTCCATTACAGGCCTGGGCAAAGTTTACAGTTGGCTCCAGTTCATATTTTCAAATTTGAATTTAAAAAGCATAAACATATTCTGTATTCTGTCAGTATGCCTGAATTTTATTTTCTGTGGAACATAAGACGATTTTAAGATTGCTGGTAATGAAACCATTCCATTCCATTCCATTTATACACAAAAAATGCTCAACAAAATTTATGCTCAAAAAAATAAAGGGAACACTAAACTAACACATCCTAGATCTGAATGAATGAAATATTCTTATTAATACTTCGTTCTTTATGTAGTTGAATGTGCTGACAGCAAAATCACACAAAAATTATCAATGGAAATCAAATTTATTAACCCATGAAGGTCTGGATTTGGAGTGACACTCAAAATTGAAGTAGAAAAACACACTACAGGCTTTGTGGCAACTTTGATGTGATGTTCTTAAAACAAGTCAAAATGAGGCTCAGCAGTGTGTTTGGCCTCAACGTGCCTGTATGACCTCCCTACAACACCGGGACATGCTCCTGATGAGATGGCAGATGGTCTCCTGAGGGATCTCCTCCCAGACCTGGACTAAAGCATCCGCCAACTCCTGGACAGTCTGTGGTGCAACGTGACGTTGGTGGATGGAGCGAGACATGATGTCCCAGATGTACTCAATTGGATTCAGGTCTGAGAAACCGGCGCGCCAGTCCATAGCATCAATGCCTTCGTCTTGCAGAAACTGCTAGCATTGTCTTGCATTAGGAGGAATCCAAGGCAAACCGCACCAGCATATGGTCTCACAAGGGGTCTGAGGATCTCATCTCGATATCTAATGGGAGTCAGGCTATCTCTAGCGAGCACATGGAGGACTGTGCGGCCCTCCAAAGCAATGCCACCCAACACCATTTCTGACCCGCTGCCAAACATGCTTGAGGATGTTGCAGGCAGCAGAACATTCCCCACAGCTAGTCTCTGACATTCTGTCACATGTGCTCAGTGTGAACCTGCTTTCATCTGTGAAGAGCACAGGGTGCCAGTGGCAAATTTGCCAATCTTGGTGTTCTCTGGCAAATGCTAAACGTCCTGCACGGTGTTGGGCTGTAAGTACAACCCCCACCTGTGGACGTCCTCATGGAGTCTGTTTCTGACACATGCACATTTGTGGCCTTCAGGAAGTCATTTTGCAGGGTTCTGGCAGTGCTCCTTTTGTTCCTCTTTGCACAAAGGCGGTCCTGCTACTGGGTTGTTGCCCTCCTATGGCCTCCTGCCATCCTGGATGAACTGCACTACCTGAGCCACTTGTGTGGGTTGTAGACTCCGTCTCATGCTACCACTAAAGTGAAAGCACTGCCAATATTCAAAAGTGACCAAAACATCAGCCAGAAAGCATAGGAACTGAGAAGTGGTCTGTGGTCACCACCTGCAGAACCACTCATTTATTGGGGGTGTCTTGCTAATTGCCTATAATTTCCACCTGTTGTCTATTCCATTTGCACAACATCATATGAAATTGATTGTCAATAAACAAAAAAGAGAACATTTCTCAAGTATCTTTTTTTTCAATTATAAAATAAGATCTAACTGATGAGAGAATTTTTACCTTTGGGTGAACTATCCCTTAAACTGGGTTCATCCACCAGGATGATGAAATGGAATGACATTAAAAATATCCTGAATTGCAATTGCAATGGAACTGCACAACAGTAAAACTGCATAAGCTCAAAAGATTTTTAAGACAAAACAAAATATTTAACTCCCTTAAATGAATATTATGAAAGTGTATCTTGGAAATTCACTAATTCTTTTTTTACAGTTCAGAGATTTGATTGACAGAATTCTACCACAGAATGTTAATCGAAAGGAAATTATTAGTCTACATTGATACACTGGTACTGTAGGTAAGAAGCATACATAAAATGACATACATACAATGTGGTCAAGATGAATTCATCACAAGGCTGCAATTGCAAATTTGAGTCTTTGAGACATTTAGAAATGAACTAAATCCTTTTTCAAAACGCAGTAGCTCTCTATGTCAGCACGCACTGAATTTCTTGTCGTATTGCATATTACATTTTCCCCATAGACTAGCATGGATCTGTAAAACATGTCAGGGTTTCTGTTTTGTCTTACTGAAAGAGGCCCACAGCATGTTGATACACAAAGGGGGCTTTAGTGGATTTTCCTTCCTCTCTCTTAACCCCATTAAATTTCCCCCTCTTTCTCCCCCTTTTTCTTTTTTCTTCCTGACAGTATTTTATCAGTAACTCTTTAATAGTGCAGCCGTACTGTTTTTTTTTTTTTTTGTTATTCAAAGTTTTTACTTCAGCAACCTCTTTGTGGCCTGCTGGTGGGAAAACAGACAATGGATGAAAGACAGTTTGACTCTCCAGTAGCCAGTGAGTTTTATTAGCTTGCTGGGAGGGGTGAAATAGACTCTACGGCCAAAGCGAACAAATCAGGTTTGGCAAAGTAGAAATTAAGCATTTCAGTATGTACAACCTGCTCACATTCGTTCGCCTCACATGACATGGAGTGTGCTGTACATATGGGACACGTAAGTAAGAGGTTCCATAAAGTAACCCTGTCATAGAGCTCTCAAGCCCCCCACTCCCCCCAACAGCCGACTGGAGCAGCTGGCTCATTATACAAGACTGATGAAAGGGCTTTCATATAAAGGCAACCGAGCTCCAAAGACGACCCCCTCACGGCCTCTCCTTGTTTCCCACTGCCCTCCCTTCGCACTGTACATGTGGAAATTATTTGCACGTAGCCATCCAGGACTCCTGGTTAGATGGGAACAGGACATGGAGAGGGGAGGCAGCTGTGGGCTGTTGTAATGGCAGCACAATCAGGCAGTCAGGCCAGAGCTGATTTAAACCAGCTTCCTCAGAACACGCGTTTGTCCCTCAGCTGCTTGACAAAGAGAGGCAAAGAGCAGGAGGGACGGTCAGCATTGACGGGTGCAATGTAAGACTAGCGGAAGGAAGCGTATCATGTCATAAATCAAAACTGAGGCCTCAAAAAGTTTTCATCGCTTGCTGAAGGATGAAATTGAAGGTCAAAGATATATTAGTCTGAAACAATGCACCTTTTACTAGTATGCTAATATGCAGAGTCTGAGTGCAAAGCTTTAGCAGTGTTGAACACTAAGCCATTTACTCACACACAAATGCCATTGAAATTCTGAGGCAGACAATTGGCATAGCGTTTTAAGGGCCAGTATAGTAATAGCGGTGGAAATTTTATAGTCTTTAGAGTCACACATCAAAAACTACTAATCACCACGTCATCATACTTCATAATAAAAAGTAAATGTCCTCATAGCTCTTGGCAGTGGTGTCTTCAACTACATCCAGACGGGATTCGACAGCTGTGGTCTGTCCCACAACACCAACTTGTGGACCTAAGGGAGTTGTAGGGTGGTCTATATCCCTGTGGTGCTCTTCTGAATCTCTTCATGATTTTGGGGTGGTCTCATGCTCCTGCTGTGTTTAACTTCATTTCCTGTGTAGAGCTTTGTGGCCTAGCGAGGATGACGAAAGATCGAGGAGTCTAAAAGGTTGTTGTGTAAACTGAACGTTTATGTTTAGAGCTTGTCAAACCTTTGTTGCTCTAGAAGGGTTAAGGGTACAGTGCAGACAATAGTATATTTAAAATGCTTTGTTTTCAAAGTTTATTTCATAAAAGCTAGCAAAAAGCTGGTTTTGAATGGTTTTAAAATCACAGGTCTCAACATCGGCAGGCGGATATGTTACCTTCTAAAACAATAGGCTCACTTTTGGTGGTACATCCTCCTGAACCCATCCAAAAACACATAAAGGTCCTCAGCTCTTTTGTAGATGCCATTGAGATGCCAGGAAAAGGTCTAATGCAGATCCTTTATTTGCCAGGAAAAGGTCCGGTCTGGCTATAAAACTGTAATGAGCTGAGGCAAGCGTAGAACTGCCATTAGGGGAATGGTTTTAATCCTTTGTAAGTCTTTGTCTAACTCCAAAACACAAAAAAAAAAAACAGTTTTTTGGAAACTGTTGTTTGTGTTTGCAGTGGTGTCTGCATGGTTTTTAAACGTGAAGGAGTTTGGTAATATTCACTGAGCCACTGTGTTGCCTAAAGCTTTCCTAGTGTACAAATGCATATCTTGCTTTTGAAGTCTGTGGGTAATTATCAGGCCACTGATTTAGAGAGGCTTATTGAGTTTACAATGACACACAACCTAGGGCGACTTTAAAAAGTACTTTAGAGGTGAAGGGAAAAAAAAACAGAACGATCCACAAAGAGTATTTGTGAATACCCCATGCTTCTGTGGTTTGGATTGCAAAGACCAAAGATACATTATATTATGTATTAACTCCATATCTGGCTATTCGTCAGCTATCTCTTGGACTTTTTTTTTTTTTTTTTGGTTTTGATTCTTATTGCGTTTATGAATGTTCTTTTACAGCTTTCTCATGGGTAGCGTCTCTATATTTTGATTCTGGTGAGACTCCTTGTTCTTCTTTCTCATACGGAGAAAATATCTATCCATTTCCCAATTTGTTCTGCTTCATTTGTGGTTTACTCGCCATGGGACAGAAGAGCTGATGTTCAAATAGAGGACATATTGTGCAGAAATTTTTACGAAGTCGTAATTCTATAGGATTTTTAGATTTTCGTTGTGATTATTTATTGTGTGCATTTACTTGCTTTGTTACAAGTGCTAATAACTGATAAACCAATCCATACCTACAGTCATTAAAAACTGAAGCATGGTCTAAGCCAGTACAGATGCTAAAGGTACTGCTATAAAGGTCACTATATAGACAAACTAGGAACTTCATTGCTTTCGATGAGAAACCTTTGGTGACAATACTCAGAATCATGAATTTGTACATTTTTATATGTTGAGCTTTGATTTTCAATTTAAACAGTCACAGAAATTTAATTGAATTCATTTTTGAGCATCTAACCTGACCCATGCCCCAATTTGTATCCATAAAATGAGATATAACTGCATTAACTAAGTAAGATAAGTTTTGCAAATTAAGAATTTGCAACTGAATGCATGCATTACAACTGAATACACTTAATTCCTTGAGCAATACTAGATAGATGGGTGGGTGTGTGGGTGCATGGATGGATGAGTTGACAGTGCATATACTGTGAATATATAGAAAAGAAATTTCAGCAAAAATTTGATTTGAGATTACATCAATGCCAAATTAATTATGACTTTTTTGTTTAGCATGTTGTACAATATGCTCCACTTCATAAAATAATGTTCATAGCGTATGTGGCACATGAGGGAAATGTTTCATATAGACTGCATTTACAAAGAACATTATGTTCCCTTGCATTATATTCCATTTTTCATGTTCCAAATTGTATCTACTGTTATGACACAGCAAATAAGTGCACATATGTTTTTCTTTTCATGAAACCAAGCCTGATGGGTTTTTTTTTGTTTGTTTTTTTTTTCTTCAGATGTTTCACATTTGTCCACTGTTTTCGAACTCAGCTTGTAATTAAATGACACAACAGCAATATGAAACAAAAGGAAAACAATGGACAGCCTGGATTTCATTTACAGGTTTGGATGTTTAGCTGAGGAAAGCAGGTGGTGGTGCAGACCACCGCCCATGACCTTGGCAGACACATGTGACTGGGACTCGTGTGTATTGGATCATCCATTAGGTCCACCCAATTTCCCATTCATTCTTCTTCACTCAACATAGCATTAGCCAAACAGAACAGTGACTCCTTTCTTCACAACAGTTGATTTCTCCCGAGTCTTTGCTCTCAGTCCAAACTAGCCAACCTTGCTAATAACTCGAGAGGACACTCCTAAACCTGACATCCCAGGTCATTGTTTATCTCTCAACCAACGTAATTGGCTGTATTTACATTTTCTGATTGTGAGAGCTTCATCTAGTGTGAAACCGCAGTCTAAATCACTTTCCAGACTTTTATTCCTGTCTCCTTGGCACGTACGTCAGCATTGTCTTGTTCATCATGTTATTTATTTCAGACATGAAGGAACCAAGTCTGTTGTCAGTTAGTCATCATCTTGTGCTTTGTGAGCTCCTGGCGCCATACCAGCAGCTGTTCTCATGGCTTGAAAGGCCATTTTCCATCCTTTAAGGGTATCCAGAAGAATATTGGATAAATGTAATGTATATTATTATATGTGCCCTTGTGTTTGAACTGTTTTAGAGGGATCAGCAAATGAAACAGAACATGAAGAACATATTTCATGCACTAATAAATGAAAGGTGAAAAAGATTTGAAGACATTTCCAGTATAACTGTTGCTCTGAGATTAAAACTTGCATTAAAATCAATTGATAGTCAATAAATGTTTGATAAATCCGTGTCTTTAGTCTTTTTACCAAATACAAACTGTATCCTAAGTAATTATGTATTATGTATGAGTTTAAGTGAGGTTTCCACCCAACACTTTATGCAACATTAAAATGAATATAACATATGTGAGTGAAAATTCAAATGCAGGTGGTTAAGTGCGTACATTTTACATTGCCAAAGGCTTTGGCACATAATAGTTTTGAGCGTTTTTGCATGTTTGGTTTTCACATAATGTGAAGCTATTTTGCACTTATGTCAGACATATTTATTTGTTAATTTTATTTTTCTAGTGAAAAAAAAAAAAATTAACAAATTTATCCTTTAATGGTCCAGTCTTTAAATGTTTTTGATTACCAAAAAAATAGTTACGTTATAATTAAATAGTTATACAGTATAAAATGTTTGGAAAAAACTACAGAATAAAAAAAACCCTACAGTATATTACACACAGTTAAAAATACTTGTATAATAGTTTAATGCTTTTTGTGAACATTGAGATCTCTGTGGCAGCTGGTGGGTCAGTGTACTGCAGCAGCCAAAGAAAGTGCAACTCAATGCAGAAAGCAATATGCAGGCATTACTACATTTAAGTAAGTCCTCAGGCTGGTCAGGAAATGTGCCCCAGTTTGTCTTGGATGAGACACGCAATGGGAACACTGCCATTGTGGAGTGGAGAGCACCACTTTTAACCTGAGATACACACGACATTGATTAAAAAACAGCCATGCTCCTGGAGGAAAGTTTTTCAGATTCAATAACTGACTGCATGGGGAATAGGTTATTCAAGTACACATCCAGGTGTAGTGGCAGAGTTGAATACTGGTAGCCACTTCCAGCACTGGTCATCCATCTGCTTTAATAGCAGGGTTTAAAGGCATACATTTGAAGTATAATTTCCTGTAGCCTAAGCCTTAAACTTTATGTGCTGTTGTTTAAATAATCAAGCTGTTAAGCTATTATGAAACAGTGTCACTGTTTCATAACAGTTGAGTGCTAGTTTACTTCTTCTAAAATCTAGCTTGACCCATCTATTTTTCATTTAATCTAAGGTTGTATTGATTTCACCTTCTCTTTTTGTGGCTGTTGCACCAAAACCACAAAGTGCACAATTTAGTGACTATGCAACACAGAGACGTGCAGGAACAGATAACTGCCACAGTATGTTTCTGGACAATTACTCTTCAATTCCACTGGCCCTTTCTCTGTATAAGCCTGGCAATGATCTCATTATTTCAATTGCATCAAACGCTGCATGCCAGACTTTACTCTTAACACCAACAGTTACATAACTACAACAAATATGGTCAATAAAGTCATGCCCAGAAATACAGTCTTATGTTTATGCTGTCAGTACAGGTTTAAAGCACTTAGTAAGTATTGGCAGTGAGTGCTGCCAATAGCAGAATGCCAGATTTAAAGGTATAAAATGTTGTAAGAGGCGTGATAGCATAGCCCATGCTTTTTTTAAAGCCAGTAATGGAGTAAAAAATAAATTAAAAAAATGAAGCCTGCTCAATGACACAGGCTCCTAGAGCCTAGATGGAGAACCGGGTTGGAGAGAGGAGAGAAACACTAGAAATCTGATTATGAATATTCAGATGAATGTATATTGCTGTATTTTGTGAAAATATTATAAATACAGCATGCTTTGTGTGTGGTTTTGTTGTTGTTAGCCTGTCGCCTTCTCATAAAATGGTCCCAAACAGGGGCGGAGTGGGGTACTAAAATCCACCGGGAAAAAATCTGACCGCACCGGCTCACCCCCTTCTATAATCGTAACAACAACCGGCCCTTACATCGCACGATATTTAGTGACTCACCATATAAAAGTATAGGCAGTCTAAACCAATAAGAGACACTGTTGACTTTCGCCTAGTTATTACATAGACAACTGTAACATGCAAGGCAAGTCACTCCCCTTCACATCTCTCTCCATGACGGTAACCCTTACACTTTTATATAACAGGGCTACAAATGAACCCAAACTAACTTAACATCACTAATACAATAAGTAATACAAAACACCAACTGTCTTGCTTAAATGACACAAAAATAAGTAAACTCTAACGAAATACCCATAATGCACCCAGTGCCGACTGCC
>JAUCMS010000127.1:2146102-2179293 GCA_032357445.1 Enteromius radiatus | reverse complement strand
GGCGCGTGGGGGAGGAGTATTTAGACGCTATTCGCAGAGACTTTAGTAACGTCATTGATTCTATTAAGCTCAGGGGCTGGTCGCGTTTGCCTCGCGGCCGCTCAATTTGTGATCCGTTGTGTAAATCCTTCAGCCGGCCCACCGGGAAAAGTCCCGCCCGTCCCAATGGCCACTCCGCCCCTGGTCCCAAAATCATTTGATAAACCATTCAGGAGGTCCACCAATTATCATTTGACCTTGACTGTATCATATTTGATAGTAAATTATCAACATCCACACACGACTAGTGATACACACACACCTTTATAAATCAGGTTTAAATGTAAGTATCAAATATGATAAGTCAAGCTTTTAATAAATGTCCGTTGTAAGGACAACGTTAAAATATTCCATGTAACATCAACTTTAATTTTAAGAAGCTATGGCAATATTTTTTGTGCACAAACAAAACTAAATTTAATCAACAATTTCTTCCATACCATTCCTAATGAATAAGATTCAGAAATATCTTAATTTTTGTTCTAAAGATGAACAAAGGTCTTATGTGTTTGAAATTACATGAGACTGAGTAATTAATGAGAGATGTTTCATTTTGGGCTAAACTAATCCTTTAAAAACTACAGAGCATTGTTCAATGAATGTTTAAATGTTATTTTACTAAGACATATTATTGGGAGATAAAAACCTAATTGATATTTAAATGTACTTTAGCAAAGTAGTCTGCCATAAAGATCTCATTGATGTGAATATATGAGATCTTACTTTTTAACCATATAAACATCAGTAACTGCACAAAATGCAACAGTTTTATATATATTATAAAAGTCTCTACCATGTCTCTCAACCAACCAAGGAGTTTTGAATTAAAAAGTTTAAGACCCCTAGATTGTAAGACTGACGTGTAGACTAAGTGGTCATAAGAGAGTTGATGTTGCGAAGGGGAAAAAACGTTCTAAATCTGGAGAAAGTTAGATTGTTTTGTTCTCTTACCAAAGAGCTCTGCACTTGATGGCACGATGCAAATGTTTAATAACCCCAAATGCCCCAGCGGTTTTACAGCTGATGGATCACATTTCAATTATTCAGCCAAACTGTATCTAGGCCACCCTGTTGATGGTTTTGGGCTCACACAGTGACAAGTAACTGGAAGTGATTAAGGCCCACAATGCCATCATCACCTTACATGCCAAGCATTGAACACAGATGGTATATAAACACAACACAGGAGATACTCCCTTTATCTCATCTGATCTGATGATCTTTAAATGCTGACAAGAGCACTGCGTCATCCCACACTCCCACAATTAGTCAGCACCTTCTGTGCTGTTCTCCTGTTTCTCTAGAGAGCTTTTACTAATGATACAATCCACTTTTGAGAGCCATTTTAACAATAATCAGTCTTGATATCTCATTATTTGTGTTTTGAAGTAACAGGAAAATCTGGAGCAATGAAAATCATAATACAGCCTTTGTCTCCTTATGCGCCAGTGAAGCTCTTTGAGGTGCTTGTGCACGTCACACAACTTACCCATGAGAGCAGTGCCTGTGTTTCTAATTATTGTTTCAACCATGACGTATGGGTAACACATATGAGCTCACGTTTCAAGGGTCACCGGTCACAACTAGTTGTAGCTGTTGAAAGTACTTTAAGTGCTGCAGGCAAACATCTACAACAGCATCTCATTTTATTTAAATCATATATGCACACTTTTCTTATAAAAGTATTTTTCATTCCACAAGCTTTGAATGTTATGAAACTGGGTATTGTGGTGTTTTACATAAGCAGTCTCTTGTTTGCTCATGTTTTAGTTGTATTGGCTGAGCTCTTAAAGCCGTTATGGCAGGCGACCAGAAAACAGCTTGACACTGATGGGAACTATACCACCCTGCCAAAAGCAGAAAGCACAGAGCATCTGTATGATATGGTAACTGCTGGCCAGCTGTTAATGTGCTCAGCAACTCAGACACTTGGCTCTGAAATGGTGAAAAGTTTGGGGAAGGGTCCTGGGTGGGGCAGAGGAGATTTAACTCATTGCTTTTTAATACACAGTCCTACTGTATGTACACATACGTTTGGTTACACTTCCTTACACGCTTACTCACTCACTGAGTCAGAAACACATGTATGTATGAGTCATTTAATAACTGCACTGGTGCAGCAGGATCCCTGTATGTTACGTGGGAAAGCTACCTGGTTTTCTTGCCAACTAACACGCACTTGAGTGCCTTGTTTGTTTTGGGAGCTTTCTCTGCAGCATATCAAATCGGGATCTTTTGCCATTGCATATCAAGATTAATCTGTGCACAGAGGCAATTAAACAATAAGAATACCCATGCTTCTGAGGGAAATCAGTTGGGAGTTTTAAAGTAATAGATCACCTACATGTTGCTGATGTGTAATGATTGTTCATTAATTGTTGCTGAAACAAATAACTTGAGGTGTTGAGAGTAATTGTGGACCTTCAGACTTTATTAGGATTTCTCCTTAAGCATAATGGTTCTATGTTTGCTTGATCTTTTACCTTCTTTGTGTCCTGTGTTTCTGAATTAAAGGGCTAATTCACCCAAAAATATATGTTCTGTCATCATTTACTCAATGTCAATTTATTCCAAGCCCATTAGACATAAAGAAGACATTTAAAGAAACCCAGAGGATTTATGTTCCTCCACTGAAAGTCTATTCCACCACAATTTTGAAGCTTAAAATTGTAAAATAGTAAAATCCATATGAATAGAGCAAATTAATTCAAGTTTCCCTTTCAGTCGAGTCACTTCGATGTTACATATGGGAACTCATGAGAGACCAACCACCTCTGAGCCTTATTGAAATGGCAAATGAATATTGGCGTGCACTGATTGCATCCAGCTGCGTTTAGTCACAGCATGAGTATAAGAGAGAGCGGATGCAATGCACTCATTAGTCTTTGGCTTCGGAGCCTCGCCTACCTGAGTCCTGAAGTCTTTGATTCTACAAAGAGTTCCTGTGGAGTTCATGCTTTCTCCTGACAGCAACGAGAAAAATCTCCGGCTGTCGGCAGATCCTGGATTGGAGG
This sequence comes from Enteromius radiatus, assembly GCA_032357445.1. Lineage (NCBI taxonomy): Eukaryota > Metazoa > Chordata > Actinopteri > Cypriniformes > Cyprinidae > Enteromius > Enteromius radiatus. The sequence goes on along the minus strand of JAUCMS010000127.1, from coordinate 2,176,240 downwards.
TGTCCATGGTGCCCCCGTCCCTCGAGGCCGGATGATTGGTTTCTGGGCTCTTGGACCCCCCCCAGTGCCACCAGGATTGGTTTGCAGCCTCGACCTGAAGGAGACATACTCTCACGTCTCAATCTTACCTCGACACCAGACTCCTTTGGTGGTTTATTTTCGAGGGTCATATAAGTATGGCCCCATTTGGCCTGTCCCTCTCCGCGTCTTTAAGAAGTTCGCAGATATCTCCCAAAGAAGTGTGGATAGGCATTCTCATTCAACTATCTCAGCGACTGACTCATCATAGCTCACTCGCGGGATCTGTTAGGGACCTGGTGCTTCGGCACCTCAGCCATCTGGGACTCTCGGCATGGAGCTGGACTCAGTCGAAATGACTGTATGATGGCAGTACTGAGTTGTCTGGACTTCTTCAGGCACAAAACAGCGGTTCCTCTCAAAACACTTCGGAGGCTCCTGGGGCATAGGGCAGCCGCTGTGACGCCGTTCTACCTGCTTCATATGAGACCGGTTCAGCACTGGTTACACAATCGAGTCCCGAGATGGGCATGGCACAGTGGCACACTCCAGATTGGCGTTTCCCTGCAGTGTCGCCACCTATTCAGCTTGCGGTCATACCCTGCCTTCCTACGGGCCAGAGTGCCCTTAGGGCAGGTGTCCAGGCATGTGGTGGTCCACACAGATGCCTCCTCCATGGGTTGGGGTGCTGTATGCAATGGGCAAGCAGTGGAGAATGGCGACTCCACCCCCAGGCAGTCCAGCTGATCTGAAGCTACTCCGGAGAGGCCAAGATAGATCTCTTCACCTCCCCCGAGTCCTCCCACTGCCGGTTTTTCTACTCTCTCATCGGGGTTGGCACACAGCTGGCCTCTGGGACTCAAGTACGCCTTCCGCCAGTGAGCCTCCTTGCACAGACCCTGTGCAAGATCAGGGAGGACGAGGAGCAGGTCCTGCTAGTAGCGCTATATTGGCCCTCGAGGACCTGGTTTCCTAACCTAGTCTCTCTCGCAGCAGCCCCTCCTTGGAAAATCCCCTTAATGAAGGACCTTCTTTCTCAGGGGATGGGCACAATCTGGCACCCACGTCCCATCCTGTGAACCCGCACATCCGGGTCCTGGACTGCACGTGTCAGACCTCCGGCCTTTCCCAGGCCTTTCTAGAGCTCCCTCCACGAGGTCGTGGCCTTTTCCATGGGTTTGTTCCCATATATAACATCAAAGTTACTCGACTGAAACGAAACGCATTGCATCCGCTCTCTCTTATACTTATGCTGTGACTAGCTGGATGCAATCAGTGCATGCCAATATTCACCTGCTTTTCAATAAGGCTCAGAGTGGTTGGTCTCTCATGCGAATTCCCATATGTAACGTCTCCGTTCCCTCCTTCAGGGAACATGGGTTACCTTTGTAATCTTGACTTTTTCTGAAAGGACACAATTACTTTATATGCTAAACAGTTTTACGTTTAACTTTTTAAACATGAAAATATTGTTGAAGGCACATAAATGGAGTAATTCATTACAGATTGTGAATTATTATTGCATTCTACAAAAAGTGTCCTTAAAAAATTACACAATTCAAATTTTCATATTTTATATATTTTAATAGTTCACATTTTAGCAAAGCTTTTGATCATATAAGCACTTTCAAAGCAGTTCATATCACTCAATCTTTTGAATCCTATGGTAGCTTTGTGAGGAACAGATTGCAATATTTGTATTTATAAAAAAGAAAATATTAATAAAAAAAATTGCAAAAATGATAGCCCTGGCCACCATCCTCTTTTCATTGTATGGAAAAGAGCATGTTGGACAATCTGTCGTATATTTCTCATTTTATGTTTTAGCAAATAAATAAAGTCAAATGAGGGTGAGTAACTGATTTTTTTTGGTTTGAACTTTTCCTTCAGCTTGAGGTGAGAAGCATGCGTCATGCCGTCATCTATTAAACACTGGGAGGCTTGTTTGGTAGGTGTTGCTGTAAAAGCCTGTGTTTTTATTATGTTGCCATCACTATGCAGAATTAGGGGAATTTCAAGAGTGAAAAATTAGTTCTTGGTGAAAACTCTGAATAAACCTGAAAGAACTGTATAGTTGCATGTACCATAAATACTCCAGATGTGCACTATGGCTTATAGCCATATGCTGTGCAGTACAACCAGAAATAGTTTCAACTCCCTAACCTAACTTTCACAGTGAAATTCAGCAGAAGAATTTAAGCCAGGATTAAGCCCTACACTTTCTGTCTTTAATGGAGATAACAAAATCCTTATATATTTCCTGGATTCATTTGTTCACTGACTTTAACAGGACTTTACAGTGTCTTTTTAAGCTTTTGTTCTCTTTTGCCATGGTACACTAGTCATTCATTCAGAAGTGAATTTTACAAACAAAAACCTGTTTTATTTAACTTTTCAGCCAAATAGCCTCAATTTCCGAATTGAGCAGCAAAAAGCAAGCAATCAAATTGCCCACACTATCTTTCATAACCACAAGTATACTTGCAATAGTTACTTTTTAGCACAAAAAAATATACTAAGTATGTCTTTAATTGGACTTCAGCATTACTTCTGCACAATTAAAGTGCATTAGGTACAAAATTAGTTGTTCCAATTTAGCAGACTTTAACTATACCAGTTTAGTAAAAGTACAATTGCTTGGCATTTTATTAAGTATATAAAATGTATTTGTAGCATACTGAGCATGAAAAAAAACGTAATTCAAATGTATTTAAGTATATTTATTTTTCACTAGGGTTCTTTTGTTTTTAAGCATTTGGAGCAAAATATAAGCAACTCATGCCATCATCTGGTTTAATTAAACATTAGTAAGTGTTTAAGATCCACATGATTACCATTCAGTACGTAAGTGCAAACCCATGAAAAAAAAAAAAGTGAGTCATTCTCACTGAGGTGAGATTTCCAGTCAGTCACGCTCCAATCCAGAGACCCTTCCTCATTTCCCGTAGTTTTTGTGTAAATCAGTGACTGTGATGGTATTGGCATAGTAGCCCATGTCTTCTGTGTGCTTTTTTTCAGGGTGGGGAACATATGACTCCATGGAGCTTTAGTCCGCATGCTGAGGCCCTGTGGGGATGGAGGGTGCTTTTCTCACCTACAGTGTGTAAATCACAGCTGAAATAACTGCGATGAGGGTTAAAATGTCATCTGCATTGAACAGGTTGCTCCTTTTCACCATCACTTCATTGGGATTATTGAAAAAACATCCTGACAGACCACACATTCTCATTCCACATCCTCATCATATCTCTCCAATGATAATGAGGTCTTTTTATGGTCTAGACACACTTTTGTTTAGGTGAAGTGGGCCATATCTTTACCACGTCCCTACCTTATCAATACAAGCGTCCATTAAGTAATCTGACAAGAGGGTTATGCTAGGTGAAGAAGAGTTTTCAAGAGGAACAGAGGAGAGGGGCAGATGGGAAGGTGGGTGGGTGTTTGTTGGATTTCTTGGTTGATCATAAATCTGTCTGGCAGGCTTTGACGTAAAACATCATAACACAGCAGGTACAAGCAAATGAAAAATCAATCAGCAAAGTCACATTGCACTAGACATGTATTACAAGCAGGTGGAGAGGTTGCGTAATTCTGCATTTGGAGAGCACATGAATAGTGTTCAGTGTTTTGAATTAATATATTCTTAGTGGGGAGTCCATTGTTTCCAGTCAGACATTATCACTATGTGACAGATTTTCTTTGAAGTGCCTAGACTACATGTTGAGAAAGAAATATCTAAAGACCTTTTCTGATAAAACTTAGTGAATAAAGTGTAAAAATAACTGTACAAATTATTCCAGCAACATTTGGAGTGCCTGCGCTGCATTTAAACTAAACTAATATTCTGTGTCACATAGTCCTTTGTTAGGTTTAAAAATAAATTTATTTCCAGTCTTAAAAGCTACATTTTTTGGTTTTACAGACATTTTTAAATAATGCATCTAGTGCAAACACGTGCGATTCTAGTCTGGACATCTTCCCTAAAATCTAAACGGAGAGACACACATGGTAGAAAAGGAAGCTGTTCTTAAATGAGGGAGTCTACACACACACACAAACGTAGGGTGATGGGCTTCATCTCTCTCTAAGGGGAGGGGGAGTGGCCACAATTGGCCAAGGCTTCAATATAAGCCTTTTGTATGGACCTCTGAGGAGCCCAATCTTTCTTGTGGCACAACTACCAACACCTACACCTCTTCATCGACAACAAGGGAAGAAAGTATTTTTCCATACTCCCTCCAGATTTATAACCTGATTGCGTTTTTTCTTTCACCCCCCCACGTTTTTTATTCATTTGCTTTTCTAGTCAAAAGGCCTTTAGGCAAAGAACAAAAAAGACAAGATGATCGCTCTGTTTTCCTTGACATTGGTGGTCTTTGCAAGCAGTCTACATGTCGAAGCACAAGGTAAGAACCACTTCTGATCCCCTTGTGCATGAATGAATGACATTAGGGCTCAGCATGCACATTTCAGCATTTTTTCATATGAAGATGTGGCAGATAAATGTAATACTGAAATACTACACAGCATAAATTGTAAAATGTGGGTATTATTCATTATTTATTAAACCATTAGTTGCTAATAAGAATGAAGAATAAGATTCCCAATGGATGAATGTAATTTCTTTGATGTTATTACTTGATGCAGACACAATGAACCAGATTTTAAAGCAATATTCCACTGTCTGTCTCTAAAAGACTCCTCCCACTATACAAACGCACACACACCCACAAAAGATTCAGCTCACCACAGTCTTTCATAAGCTCTAAACCATGTGCGGCAGGTAATTTAGCAGTTGTTTAACAATTGTTGACAGATAGCGGGGAATGTGAGCCATCACTGAACTGACTGTGAAAAGTGGCTCTGCTGATCACATCTGAGTGCAGATCTATTACCTTTCTTTGAGGGTAAATGCAAGATTGGTCTTCTGAAGGCCAGTCATGCCAGGAGCATATTGGTAAAGGCATGCGGTGGACCTTTTATATTGCCAGTACGCAGCTGTATGGGTGTTGCCAAATCCTCCGAATTTACACTGATGCTACTGAATGTAGGTGGCTGACAGGAGCTACAGCAAGATTAACAGCCCCTGAAAATGTAAAGAGCCCCTCGCTGAATGTCTTTTTCCTTCTGAGGTAATGGTCTGTAAAGTGATGGTTTGCATGAATTGGGCTGGGCTGGGGCTGATGGAGAAGAGGTGGGGACTGGAAGAAGAAGTGAAGGGTTTGTATGGTTTTGGGCTTAGAGACTACTCAAGATGGGCCTGATTCACGGTGGCTCTGTTCTAGACATAATGCAGCCATTAGTCAGGCATGGTTGAGTAGGGGGCTGTGTGAAAAAGAAAGAGGATGGCTTTGTGCGTGATGGGTGAAAGAAAAGGAGAGATAGTGAAGGAGAGACATTCAAATAAATGGACTATAATAAATACAAAGAGAGAGAGAGAGAGAGACCCTGAATGTCAATGCACAACTAGGATAGTTATGATAGTTACGCGCCCCATCCAGTTGTGTACAATAATTCATGCTCATAACTCATACTGACCTCTTGCTAAGCAAAGTGTAGGAAGTGAAGTTTAGACATCAAGACTGTCTGACTGTGAGGGAACGATTCCATATGACACTTGTATACACAGATGTGAAGCCCTAATCAGTGTGTTTTCATGCATTTAGTGTGCCTCACACAAAGCATCATTTTGTATTGTAAAGTGTTCCAACCCCACTGTTTATGCAGCAGATGTGTTCAAGAAACCAGTGAAGCCCAAATATGTTTATTAAATAGCCATGTTTATTGGATGTTTATTTCAAAATTGTATCATTTAATTAACATTTGCCGTTTTATATTAACATTTAATATTTGTAGGGCCGGTTTCCCTGCCAGGACTAGACCTTTGCTAATTTAGGACATTTAAGAATTTTTAGAAACATGTCTTACAAAAATGCATTATCTGTGAGCATTTTAAGACCAAACAATGACAATGGTGTATTTTAAGATATCTCATTGCAAACCTTTTCCAGTTTAGACAGCTCTTAACATTTATTTTAATCTAGGACTAGTCTTAAACCCTGTTCGGGAAACCCGCCCATTATTGTTACTTTAATATAAATTTTTGCATTACTTATTATTATTAAAAAACATATGATTATTGCACTATTAAACCAAATTTCTGAGTTCTTAAAGGGTTCAAAAGATGCACTTTTAAATATTTAAACTACCCTAGTACTTCCATTCTGTTATTCAAGAGTACACACTTTCCTTGTGTTTGCATGCATGAGAAGGATTGGTGGAGATGGGGGATGGGGGATCATGGGGATTGGTGGGAGTTGGTATATGGAGAACATTATTTGTGGGTTTGGAATGACATTTGAGAGTTGTGTAAGACTGGTACAAAATCTCACCAGCAATGATGTGTATGGATTCTGCCAACAAATATGTGTGGAGGCCAAATCTGAAAAGCCAATTTAAATTTGCTAAATTGGTAGCTGCTGTCACTGAAAGGTGTACATAATCATTTTTGTGAGATTTTTCATCTCTTCTTTCTGGTTCCAGCTTATAACTTTGGCAGACTGTCTCCTAAGTGAGAGTTTATTAGGTAAAAAGAGTAAGAGAGAGTGCATGAGTCATAGTGAAGTGCAAAAAGGGATCAGATGTGTGGTGTTAATGATTTCAAGGACTGCAGGGCTCAGTTTTAATTACTTTAAGAACAAGAGGATAATCTCTCATCAGTTGGTCATAATGTGAATGATGTGCTGTATAATTAAAGGTGGAAACAGTACAGTTTAACATGGCTTCTGATCCATGAAACATTCAGATGTTAAAACCATATGTCCATTCTGAGCACAGGTTGGGCACATGTCATACTGTGAAAAGGCTCCAGCTCGTTTGAGTAATAGTGGACTAAGGTAAGGTAAGCGGTTTGAAGCGTAAGGGTGAAAGTCGTGAGTGGCTGCTAATGAGTCCCATATTTGTTTCAAACACATGGAAAAGGTTTTCCTCGAGACACACAGCATCTGAATGTTAAGATTAGTTCATGCTGGTCAGAAGCACAAAAGCCTAAGACTAAGAACTGCTCTGCAAAGATAATTTGGTTAAACTTGTACATAAAATGTACTTTTCAGATCAAGAATTCAGATCTGAAAATGAAATGTTATGCACGGAATGAATTATCATCATGGTGAAATGAAAGACTGTATAGAGAAACATTAACAGTTGAAAACATCTGTGCTGTGGAAACTATATATTTTTTTTATTCAAGTTCAAAAGAGACAAATTCATTTAAAATAGAAATCTGTTTTAACATTATATATGTTCTTACGGTCACCTTTGATTTATTGTGTCCTTGCTGTACAAAATTATTAATTTCTTAGTATTCAGTATTCAAAAAAGGTTAAATAATTTGGCAAAGCACAGCTATAGACACTTTAAACCACTGGGAAAATGAGAGCATCAATGGTGCCTTAAGCTAAATCTAATCATGTCTGCTGTGCAGTTGACACTTTGATGGTGAAGTGTAGCCAGCCAGGAGAACTCTTGGGTCGGTTTTAGTTTCCTCTCTATACATCAAATGTTCCATCAAGAGCTGTGATGGACTGGGGCCCCTAGACTCAGACAGATCAGGAAACATCTTAAAGAGCGTAATGAGAGAATTATACCCCTAACCACAAACAGACATAGCAACTACTACCAGAGATATAGACACAGCATCTGTGAGCAAAAAGTTGAATTTTAATGATGGAACATTTGCCTTCATTGATGGGAAAATGTTGTCTGTGGTTCCCTAGTGTGTGTGCAAGCACAACATCTGATTCCTGTAAATTGTAATTAGATTATTTCTTCAGCTAAGATTTGTGTGGCATTGTGTTTCTTTCTTTTGCGGCTACTGAAGGCTTCTTCACAATCTTAAGACAAAATATATGGACAGCCATTAAATCAAACCAATTTAAAAAATGGTAGAAAAGCAGTTTAATATAATTCAGTGTACTTACATCTTGAGTAATAAAAAAAATCACTGAACTCCAAAGTCTTGCGTCCTGTCCTTGTAAATCTAAAATAAAACAAATAGACCTGCTGTTTGGTTTCGATATAAAAAAAGCCATTGTTATAGAAATCTCATTTTGTTTCATTTCAGAAAGTGGATCAAGGATCAAGGTCTACGCCAACAGAGGTGATAATATCACCCTGCCCTGCGGACTGGAAGGTCTATCCAGTTTGTTCGGGAACAGAATCAAGTGGACCAAAATTGAAGATGACTCTTCAGAAAACGATGTGCTCATCTCCATGGGGCTCCACAAGAGAACCTACGGCACTTTCCAGAACCGTGTATACCTGTTGGAGATGGATGCCAATGATGCTACTTTAGTTATTACCAACCTAGACCTGAACGACTATGGCACATACAGGTGTGAGATCATCAACGGCATGAACGACAAGACTGTTGAAGTGGACCTTGAATTGTAAGGTAACAAGTTATTATTTCACCTGTAACATTTACATTCATCAAGTCACTTACAAATGAGAGACATTTTGCATATATATCTCTCTATTGGCATATAAGTACTGCTAAACGTTATCAGCTTATGTCATAAGCCACATTTGAGCTGTTCGTCTTCAGCATTAGTACTTGAAATGTGAAGACGCTCTTTTTTTCAACACTTGTTTTTCAACATTTATCATTTGCTCGTTCTCCAGTAATATCCAGTATTTCGTGCTCTTGGCCAAGACCACCATTCCAGACTTGGCTCCAGAGAAACAATGGAGATCTTTACACAGAAAAAGTGAAGTTCATGAGCGTAATGAAACAGGCTGGCGCAACAAGTCATTGTTAACCTTGGAACAATGCATTTTAAGATTAAAAAGCCTAAGCTCTGCAAGTAATTTTCCCTCTCTTTGAATTGTTTTTTTTTTCTTTCTAACATGTACCCCATAAATCATTTCAACTAAGCAGGGAGGCTCTTGGAAAACTAATATCATCCTTATTCATTCAGTGGGCTGGTCCTACAATAGGTTCATCAAACCAGCCTGTTAAATTTAGTTGAACTTTTCCTTAGGGGAAGATTCACTTTCTTTCACAGGGGTTGTTTTCCCATACTCCCCTCGCCTGGGGCGGTACAACCTCAACTTCCAAGACGCAGAGGCCGCGTGTCTGGAGCAGGATGCTGTGGTCGCCTCCTTCGAGCAGCTCTATGGGGAATGGAAAAATGGAATGGATTGGTGCAATGCAGGATGGCTCAATGACGGAACCGTGCAGTATCCCATCACCAAACCCAGAGAGCCTTGCGGAGGAGTGAGGACCTCAGCCGGACTGAGAACCTACGGCCGACAGGACAAGTCCAACAAACGCTATGATGTGTTCTGCTTCACAGCCAGCCTTAGAGGTGAGTTAAACCTTCCGATTCTAATGTAAAATAGAGCATAACTTTTAGTAGTGTCTGTGTCCACAACTCTGAAACTCTGGTTCATATCACAGGACGCTTTTACTACTTGATCCAGCCCAAGAGGCTGAACTTCGATGAGGCTGTTAATGCATGTAAGAGAGATGGAGCTGAGATCGCAAAGGTGGGCCATATGTATGCTGCCTGGAAGCTGCAGGGATACGACCGTTGTGATGCTGGATGGTTGGCCGATGGTAGCGTTCGTTACCCAATCTCCAGGCCCAGGCAGAACTGCAGTCCCACCGAGGCTGCGGTTCGCTTTGTTGGCTTCCCTGACAAAAAGCAGAAGCTGTACGGAGTCTACTGCTACAAAACACAGCCGTGAAGCGCTTCATGTCATGTCACCAACCAAAGAGCAGCAATACACAGGTTTCCACATCCAAACTTATGAAGGACTTTTTGCATGAACTAGCCATAACTGTGACAATTATAGAAAGGATACTGTTTCATACTGCAACATCCTGAATATTCATGTAAACAGTTATTTTACCTATCATTTACAGGTTATACAGATTTGTAAACTATATGTATGAACAATTAAGCGACGAGATTAACACAAATTGCATTCAGGAAGGATATTTAGCTGAAGTCACATCATTTTGATCAAAACCCATTTTAAATGTAAGTTAGCCAAGGATCTCCATTGTGATAATTCAATGAAATATTTAAATATTATTGAATAGTATAAACTTTGACAGAAAGTTTTTGAAACTTGCCCAAACTGAAATGAAAAATAGACCTGACAGTTTTCTTTTTCTAAAAAAAAAAAAAACATTTGTGATCTTAGTCAAATGCTAATTTCTTTAAAGCTATGTCATTTTTGGTATTTCATGTTTTGGTGTATTATCCGATGCTCTGAACTGTGATCTTATATTGTATGTTTGAATATCTAATGATTTTGTAGTTTTACAATAACTGTATGAATATACTTTATATTCATCCATTGTTTCATTGTAACACTCATTCCTTAAAAAAAAAAAAAAAAAAAAAATTGTTTTGCTTGTTTAAATGTTTTTGACCCTGCATATATCTATCATCTGCTGATGATGCATTGGACTTTGTAATATGGCAGAGAATTACAAAAATAATTTACACTGAGCAATTCTTTAAGGACCCAGTTGTATATTCTACGTTTCACGACTAGCTTGAGCCTAAGTGCTTAAGTGTACATATGAGTAAGTCTCAAATGAATGATATTGTAATTCCACTGTTCCCTGCGAAAAGAGAGACAGCACTAAAAGCCATATACAAAATTGTGCTCAAGCTTGAACAGTAACATTGGAATGTTGTGACAGGCATCGAGTGGACGACTTAAGATAATGAGATCTGTTTACTGATGAACGTAACATCTATTACTTGCCACTTTGTATTGAAATTTGTTGTTTATGGGAGGGGAATATATTCTCCACTCATAACTTCACTTCGATCTGCAGAAGCCACAGTGCACATAAGTGACATTATGCTTGAGTTTGTCTTTTTTTATGCACAAAATATATTTTCTCTTTTTTTTGGAAAATCTGAAACTTATTGTATGGTTTATAAAAGAAATTTTGAAAGAAAAATAAAACCCATAAAAATCGAATGGCGTTTGTTTTTATTCTCCATTAAACTGTGATAATTCAACAATGCTTATTCAAGGTCCAGATGCTGAGAACACAAATGTTTGTTGAAGTATAAATGCCAGCTTGGCTACACATGGTCTACATTTCCCAGCACAGACTGTTGAACAAACTTGATATAAACAACGTATTGCATATCTAATACTCTGTATTTGCAGAAAAAAGCTTGCTAAAGCTTTTTTAAAATGCAAATTAATTCCAGTTGTTTAAAAAGAAATAAATGATTTCTGCAATGTGTTTTCCAAGTTTTAAATGAGAAAACCATCAGTATTAACGAACAATGACTCAGCGGGGAAACACATTCATATCAAATTAAATATGGCAATGGGACTACAAAAACACAAAGCACATCAAAAGTCGGTCTCTGTTTATCCTTCTAAATTACATTGCGCAATGTACTTACACGTATGATTTTGTTGTTGTTTTTGAGCCTAGATGTAAATGTGTTTATCTTTCTTTAGAATAAATATCACAATTCAACCCATGTCCATTTGACTTTTTCATCTAGAAAAAAAAGTAGGCTAGTAGTGTCTTCTTACATTTAAAGGGTATTACCGTAATGTGCTATTTTGTATTGTATGGTATTAATGTTTAGGTGTTTTATAAAACCACTAGAATTATTCAGGCGTTCAAGTGTGCTCATGTTAGTGAACCAATACCATCTGCTGGTCAACATTAGCCACTGCAGACGAACCATAGTCTAGTTACACTAAACATACAGTTTGCTTACTCCAGTCACAATATATTTTATTATATTTTTATATAAATTAATGTTATATTAAACATTAGATTTGTCAGTGTAAAAATAAATCTAATTGTGCCCCATATTATTAACTATGTCTACTGTTAAGCCCTTCCAATAGAACAAAATTCACTTCATATCAGAAAACAAAATGACCAGGAATGCAATTAGAATATAATAAACTTTGTTTACACAAAAGGCATAAAAAACATTCCTTACAATTTTTCCATTTCACAAACATTTCAGACAATCACATTTGACAAGAAACAAGTTATACTATAAATATAAAAAGATATGTGCACTTTTGAGAGGGGGAAAAAAATTATAAAAACTGACACAACAAGTAAACACACAAAAGAAAAGGTCTTAAAGAACAAATGCTTGGGAATAAACAAACGGATGACCAGTTCAACAAAAATAGCTGTTACTATGAATCCTCTTCTTTTGGTCCATTGGTAAACCCCAAATGTCATCATTATGAAATCCATCTAAATTCTGTGAGTTCCAAATGTCATCTATTAGTCACATCATTGCCAGCTATTGACACACTGTCCTCTAGACTAATATACTCTATCACTGTGCAGTTTGGCCAAGTGAAGTCCTCAGTGTGCTCGGTGTATCTCGCTACAACAATGAGAAAACAAAGAGCAGCTCAAGAAATAAATTATAGGCATCTTGTTAAAAAGGCACTCGTTCAAGTCTTTTAAGCATCTCACAAAGTACATTCTCTTTAAAGTAGTTTTAAACTGTCTGAGAAAAACATGAAAGTTGATGAAAATGATGTGAAATACATACAGTAAGTTTCTTTTGGTTTATAGATAACTGACGGCGGAATTAATTGTATATGTGAAACAGATTTGCATTGTAAACACTTGAAAAAAACATCACGCAGAGGAATATAAATAATCTAAAATCTACATGGCTTTTCAATGGTGAATAGGTTAAAGTCAATGTATTAAAGTGTACTGTATTGGCTTTAAGATAACAAAACCATCCACTGCACTGGATGCAGTTTTTTAATGATATTATTGGCCTTTTTGTACCACAACAAACACTCCATGTGAGCCATTGCTCACTCTCTCTATATAAATATATATTCTTTCACATTCTTATTTATGATTTCTCATTTGTTCAGTAAGCAGCAGGATGTCTGCATACACCTGTGGTTCTTGTAAACTTGATGACAGATTTGGAAAAAATCATACGGGCAAAGCGTGTATCAAAATGTACTGTTAGGTTTAGAAGCAAAAATAGGTTGTGCTATTATAGTTCACTTGCATCTGAATTGTGAGTTAAAAATTACGAAGGTATTCCCAAAAAGAAGTGGAACAGATGTAGGGCAGGTCAGATCATCTTTCTTTGTGTTCAGAGGTCAGCTGAATGTGTCCTTTATGTTGTTCTTAAAAACCATCTCTCTTAAAAAGCTACTGTCTCATTCCAGTGATATTCCATTGTTTTCTGGTCCTTTTAGTAATCTTTTCTTTCGGCCAGCAGGCAGATCCGTCATATGCTATCAAAATACATTAAAAGGGTTTTGTTAAAATAGCAACTATTGTTGCGTCCGATTGTGTTTTAAACCATGGTGATGATGGTGTCGTCGGGGTATAGAATGCTCTGCCATTCTCTTCTGATGAGTGCGAAAAACTCTGTATGTCTGATACCTTGCATAGGACCTTTGGAAGTTGGAGGCTGGAAAGAAAATACAAGTACATTAAATAAATTCATATATTTTTTTACAAAAATACATAATATATGCACACTACATTTTTAAGGTTTGGGATACTTTGTTTTGTTTTCCACAAAAAAAATTAATCAGCTCGCTTAACCTTTTGAACAGTATATACAATATATAACCCAATCAAACTCAAGTACATAAAATGTTCATTCATGGGATGGTTGCTGTACAAAAAAATGTGTTGTGATAGATTTCAACAGACAGAATACTTACGACTCATGCAGGAAATCCTGGGCAAATCCCATGAGCCATCTCCTCTGCAGCGAATAGTGGGAACATGTCTCTGGATGAAGCCGTCCATGCACTGGTACCTGATCAGGGAGTTGATCTCATAGCGTGGGCGCAGCTGGCCAAATGTGCGGGCGTTAAGGACAAGAGGAGGCTGACTGCAGGACACTGTAGAAAACAGCAAACAATAGACTAACCATCAGTAATGGAGGACTGAATCTGAGATGTTATTTTAAAATGTTAACTGCTTTAACCCACTGATGACAAAGCCCCCCCTCCAAAAAAAAAAAAGGACTTCCTGTCTATAAACAACTAAAGACATATCATCCTAAGGTACAGCTGTCATCCAAAATGTCACAGATTCACATTTATACAACATTTTTATTTAGAAACCACTGATGGAATTTAGACTGAATATAAATACCTATATACTGTATATCCTGTTATTTTAGAAATGCCCCTAAAAGCTCACCTGTGCCTTTCTTGCAGGTGAAGGTAAGGTGGTAGTTGCAGGGAACATCATTCCACTGGCCGTCCTCATGCCAGATCATTACCACACAATCCTCCCCTGAGGAAAAGAAACTGTCTGGCTGGCTCGGTCTCCAGTTTTCATATTGCTGCAGGGGATAGAGATCAAAACGTTAATGCAAGGGAGACAATTACACAATAGAAATATGTACAGAAATGATAAACTTTGAGATATGTCACTGTATTTTTGAGTGTTTAAAAAAAATTGCATTGAACACACCTGCACAACTTAAAATACAAGCAGGCTCAAAATAGCAATATACTGCTTGTGCTGTATATATTCTTTTACATCCATATGTGCATGTATTGTTTGTTCAGAGTGCAGCAGGATGCCTACATGCACCCGTGGTTTTATTTCAATTAGCACATGATTTGTATTTCTTCATGTACCTTGCAATCATTTTTTGAGTGAAACATTATTTGAGGATCATTTTTGGTGCATACAGTCAAATCAACGAGTACATTTGTCAAATAAAGTGTGAAAGCAATTAAAAGATTTCAAGCAGTGCATGAAAGGCCAAAAAAAAAAAGAAGATAATAATACAGACATACTCCAGTAGGGGCCGCTGAGCACACACACATCACCACTAAACTGCAAAAAGCTGCTGAAGTGAGCAGTGTATGCATTTGGAAGTTGCCGTTTTAGTTATAGTAATACATCTATGTACAACTATTTTGGACAATTTTTATTCAAAGTTTTTCCCCTCTTCATACATCACATGATGCAGGTAAAATGGCATCCATCCTCTCTCTCAGCTATGGATGAATGCACTGAGAAGACAGTGCTAATTAAAAAGACTAATCTATAAAAAAAGTAACTAATAAAGCCTACAAAGACAAACACTTCACAGTGGACTTAGCTGATATTTTTAAACAAATTTAAAATGCTTTGAGGTACTATTCAAGATACTGTGTTATACTGCAGGAAATTATACAGGAAATAATTATAACATAACAATAATATGAATTTAAATGTACATTTGCACTCTTCCATATCATTTATTTTTTTTTTTATCCTGAATTAAAACTGTAAAGTGTGCTCATATATTAAACATTATGTAATTATACCCAACAGAGGTCTGGTCTTTCAGCAACCCTTTAAATACTGCACCAATCACCCAAGAAGTCCAGTTATTATCCTCTTACAAAGGAATGTGTGCTTCCTGCTTGCAAAATTGACGCAATGCAATATCCCTCTGGATATGTCCAATGGCACATACTTAAATACATTACCAAACATCAACTCTTAATATAACAGATCTTCTATATACAGAATACAATAAGAATGCCTGCAAACTCCGGAGGACATGTTTATAGCCCCTCACTGATGCCAACTGGACTGAACTGTCGTGCACTCACATTTCAGGTCTGGATTGTATCTAGTGCAGCCTGTTCCAGGTGCTGCTCATCTTTCACACCTTCATTACCTGTCCACACCTGTAAGCTTCCTCTACCCTTATTTATTTTGATCCTTCAGTCCTGAGAGGTCTTCCACAAATGAAAACTCCTATCCCCTGCCCTCCAGGGCTTTGTGGCCCTTCCCCACAAAATACTGTCGTTATCTTTGAAGTGACAGCCCAGTCAAGACTAAACAACTGTAATTAGCCACTTTCCTATTCAGTGGAGCAGGGAGATGGTTGCATATGTCTCCTGTTTTACTTTTTTTCACATTAACAAATTCTTGCTAAAAATGACAAATGCTATGTAAATGAATTTGCTTTGTAAAGAGCATAATGAAAAACACAAGGAAAGTTTATAAGCAGACATTATAAAGATTTCATCTACATTTTCCAAGAATAAATGTGTGCATCAATACTATCTTTCTAGAATAGAATAAGAACATTTTGACGAATGCTCTTACCACAACACTACCATCCGTCCACCGGAAATCATTCTCAAACATCTTATCATTCAGACCGATCCACTGGTAGTCATGGCCAAGGCCTAAAAAGAGAAGAGAGAAACAAAAGTCAATTCACCAGCCATATTAGGAACTCTTTGTCAGTGGTTAAAAATAAAAGACATTTTTGTTCTTATACATCACACTTCCCGCATCTAGTGCTGGAGCAGCATTTGACCCTTTTATTGATAAACTAACCTCTCTTTAAACTCTAAAGTTGAAAGCTAAAAATCCCTGAACCAGTGGGATATTCTATAACCCAGAAGTAGTGAGAAGTACAACAAAAAACACAGAATGGAAACAAAATAATACTACCCTTCCTCATACACTGCAAAAAATACTTTCTAAGGCTAGATTTTTTTGTCTTATTTCCAGCCAAAATATCTAAAACTTCTCAAATCAAGAAGGATTTTCTAGACAAGAAACAATCTTGTCTTGTTTTCAGAAAAAAAAAACAAGCTAAAATTGAGTTTTAACTTGAAACAAGCAAAATAATCTTGTTTTCTGTTTGAAATAAGAATATTTTGCTTACTCTATTGGCAGATTATTTTGCTTGTTCTAAGCAAAAAGTTGCTTACTTTTAGCTAGGTTTTTTTTTTTTCTAAAAAAAAAAAAACTATTCTGATTTCAGAATTTTTAGATATTTTGGCTCGAAACAAGACAAAAAATCTAGTCTTACAAAGCATTTTTTTGCAGTGTAAATAACTTGATATTAGACAGAATGTATACTCACGGTTGATGTACTGCTGCTCCTCATGGGACAGGACACTAGCAAGGTGTGCCCCCTGAAGACGGCATTCACGCTCTGCTGTGTCCCAGTTACGCCGATGAGGAAAGAATTTGTAGCAGTGGCCCTGGAACTTGTGCCAGCCGTAGTTGCATACTTCTGTGTCTGTAGAAAATCATATGTGAGTTTTTGGTGATGCACTACACATAAACCTGACACGTAGACACCTTGCCAATATTGTATCTTTGCAGTCATGCCAATAAAGCAATTCTGAATTGAAAATTTTAACTGAAATTTAATTGATAATCCTGTTTATGAAATTGGAAAATGGTGCTTGATATTGTCTGCTGTCAATTTCTTTTTATTAGTCCTTTACATTTGGGCTTACACTGTGAGGCTCTTATCAGTACAATAAATCAAAACTCTTTCTTTGTTCAGTGGCAGTCTTTTCAAGTGAAAATGATTTCCCACTCATACTGCACCTGAGGGAATATGTTATAACTCCCTTTCATCCTTGTTTTAAATTACATGTCAGTTAAACAAGATCACTGAGAGCAAGAGCTACACCCTTGTGTCTATCATATCAAGAAACCAATTCATTTTTGCATAAGAATGCCTACAGTGCCATGGCGAAGATTAGGTGTTTTGCTCCAAGGCATTGGAGCAAAGCAGACCTTTAAAACAGCCACTAACCATTTGTAACCACTAACCCCATAGTTTTAAAGTAAACATATTATGAACCCAGCAATTTATTAGTCTTGTTGACAAATGATTTTAAAGTTCCTAGATCACCATTTGATACTATGATCATATTAAATTAGCAAATAATGTGTGTCCTATCAGTCACAGTAAGTATGTTTATGCACACTGTTGTAATCAAGCTAAAGCTGGCTTTTGAGCTACAGTCTCTGCTGGTACAACTTCAGTCAGACTCACATGATATTTTAGAAAGACAAATTATTGTTTTAGTCCAAACAAACTTTTAAAGTGCTTGTAAACGCACTTACTGACTGTTTGTGGATCAACCCAGGGCTGTTCTACATCAAGCTGAGAGCTTTGATTCCTTGTTTGAAATCACTGTGTTAATAGCAGACTTGCCCTGACAGAACCACTAATTGCAATTAACATGCAGGAGGGAAAATGGCAGGTCCTTGGGCCTCATTTATAAAACGTGCGTATGCTCAGAATTGATAGTACAGTGTGAGTAAGCTTACTGTAAATCCACAACAGCGTCATGTTTATAAAAATTGTCTTTTCTCTTTGCGATTATCAGAGAAATGACCATAAGATCAAATTTAGGATGGCTTCTATGCAACATTTTATAAATGAGGCCCCCGATGTGTCAATACTGGAACAAAGAATAAACTATACCAAAAAAAAAAATCAAATTAAAACTCTCATTAATATATCATTGATCATTAATTCATCCTTAACATCAGTACAAATGCACGTAAAAATGCATGAAGCAATGTTGTTTGTTATTTAGTATTTTCTGCATTTCTCTGTAAGCAGCTATATCTGAGACTAAATCACTTTTCCCTATAATCTAAGTCACTGTTGAATCACAGTTTCTTTGCAGGAGTCTTCTTTGTGTCTGTAATGTTGATGATATCTCAAGTTTGAGATGAAAATCATGTTCAGAGTACTCAAGACGATAATGTACTCATGACGTCGACTTCCATTTGTTTTAATTCTGACAAGAGCCAGATTTAAGTTGAACTGAAGAGATTTCGCTATTAGCATTTTAATGTGTATAAATACTTTGAAGTGGATAAAACTCCCAAGAAAGTAACCTCATTTGTGTAAAGAGTAAATCAATATTTCAAGAGTAATGGTCTTAACAGCTGTGCTCAAATGAGAAGTTTAAAAAACTGTATCCTCTTAAATAGTGGAAAGTACAGCATCATTAGGCATGTCTGTCTGCTAGCACCTAACAGTTTTGGAACAAACCCAGTTACTTACATCAAGTAAAAAATCTATTATCTATCAGGATCTACCAAACCATGAGTCACATTTACCAAACTCATATCTGCCAGGAATGTCAGAGTAATTTTTATTAACGATGAAATCATTAGAAAGTTTGGAGGTTTACTTTATATATATATATATATCCACAGTAGTCTCTCTGGCTACAGTAGCTTTACACATTATCAGAAAGATGATATAGTATTGTGACCTTCCACGGGTATTTAAAAATTACAATTGCAGGTATATGTAAAATAAACTCTTACCTTGCTCACACAGTGCTCCTGCATAACTTGGAAGGCATACACAACTGAATGAGTTAAGGCCATCAATGCATGTTCCTCCATTAAGACAAGGGTTTGTGTGACATTCATCAATGTCTATAAAAAATAAATCCAAATAAGGTGAGTAAATAATGTACTGATGTGCATTACAATTAGTTGGAGTTCATGAGAATTTAAAGGTGCACTACAGAAGACTTTTTGTGTTTAAAATTTAGCAGAACCCCATTATTGATCAAGAAATAAAACTTTAGGTGAGACTGTTTTCAATAATAATTTTGAGCAGTGAATTTGGTGGGAATGATTTTGGTTTAAGTTCTGTAGTGCAGCTTTAATAAATGAATGAAACACTGATACAGCATACCTATTTCACACTGGTCACCACTATATCCAGGTGGACAGCTGCAGATCTGAACACCACCTATTTTTACACAAGAGCCTCCATTCAAGCAAACATTGTCAGAGCAGGAATGAACATCTGCAGTAAGAAGATATAAGCATGTTATACAAAAATACTGGTATAGTTAAAGTATATTCATTCTGTTAGTTTTGGTGTTTAAAACAGTTTTTACACCCTACCTGGAATATCAAATGTCTGCCCGATCATTGTGTATGGAAGGTCTGCTGTACTGTGTGTTATGCTTTCATTCTGTGCACTCGGAGGTGGGCTTTTAACCAAAGCGCCCTCAGAAACGTCTTCAATGGAGAAAAATGGTGTTGTAGTCTCGCTCTGATCTTCATGAACTGGAATCTCAGTTGGAAGAGTTACAGCTTCCTCAATTTGACCAACTGCTTCTTGTTTCCTTGAGGCAGTTTCCTTACTAACAATCTTTATATCAGAATCAGGTGTCATAAGTAAAGGTGAGGTTGTTGTAGTAGACATAATCACTGCCTGAACCTCATCAGATGATGGGATGATAAATGAATCCTCCTGTGAGCTGCTCTTCAAACTACTGGAAGTTGCAGAGCCATCAAATTTAGGTTGTATGGTGGTGCTGAATCCTGTATCAACTCTTTCTTCCAAGAATTTCTCTTCACTTATAGCAGCAGAACTCGGTTTATCTGTGATATTAGGAAGTCTTATTGTAGTATGATGCTTATTGGATGATATGGTGTTTACCTCCCCAGATGTGCTTCTCTCTGAACCACTTGTTCCACTTTTTGGTGAGCTGGTGACTGAAGCTTGAGGCTTGACTGAAGTTCTTGAGGCACTCTCAAAAGTAGTTTCACTCTCATTGTCTGGTTGCATGGTAGTCTCAAAGCTTGTTTCATTGTCAAGCTGAGAGGTGGTTTCAGTATTCAAAACTTCTGCTTGTGTGTTTTCATCAACATTGGTTGCACTGTCTTCCTCAGGTTTCGAGGAGGTCTCAGTGTCAGTGTCAATTTTTGATTCTGAAGTGGTTTCAATGCTGGTTTCAACTTCAAGCTGTGAGGTGGTCTCAACACTAGTCTCAACATCAGGCTGTGAGGTGGCCTCAAATCCAGTCTCAGCATCAGGCTGTAAGGTGGTCTCAACACTAGTCTCAACATCAGGATGTGAGGCAGTTTCAGCGTCAGGCTGAGAGGTGGTGTCAACACTAGTCTCAACATCAGGCTGTGAGGCAGTCTCATCGTCAGGCTGTGAGGTGGTTTCAACAATAGTCTCAACATCAGGAAGTGAGGAGGTCTCTTCATCAGGCTGTGAGTTTGTCTCAACACTAGTCTCAACATCAGGCTGTGAGGTGGTCTCAACACTAGTCTCAACATCAGGCTGTGAGGCGGTCTCACTGTCAGGCTTTGAGGTGGCCCCAACACTAGTCTCAACATCAAGCTTTAAGGTGGTCTCAACACTAGTCTCAACATCAGAATGTGAGGTGGTCTCAACACTAGTCTCAGCATCAGGCTGTAAGGTGGCCTCAAATCCAGTCTCAGCATCAGGCTGTAAAGTGGACTCAACACTAGTCTCAACATCAGGCTGTGAGCTGGTTTCAAAGTTTGTCTCAACATCAGGCAGTGAGGTGGGGAAACTCTTCTCACCTTCATGTTGGGTGATGTCATCAATGTTAGTCACATCTTCTGAGCTAATGGCAGTCTCACTGTTTGTTCTGTTCATTAAATCTGGTATGGAATATACTGTTATGTAAGGTTCAGTTTTTGTATCATAGTCAATTGTTTCATCTGTCTCTTCCTCAGAGGAAAGAGAAGCACCTGTTTTGTCACCCAGCTCTGGTATGGATGTAGATGAAAGAGATCCCAATAATGTTACTGTGTCTGTAGTCATATTAAACTTTGATGCAGACATAAGAGGTGTAAGAATAGTTGTTGATGGCGATGACATGTCTTTATCAATCCTGATGTCTGTGCTGGGCTTATATGTCACTGTCATCTCAGACAAAGCTTGGTGATATGTTTCCCCATCAGTAACTGTAATTGTTTCAGGCAAAGAGGTTGTTGCAAAGTGAATCACAATATCACTCTCCATAGATGCTAACAATGAATCATCTTCAGATATTAAAGGAGAGTCGGTTAAATTAGACAGTTCTGTAATCATTTCAGATGTTTGATCACCTGAGCCATAATCTGTTGAAGAAAATAATGCACTTGTGGTTTCCTTTGAAATACCAGATCTAGTAGATACATATGTGCTTGATAATACACTACCCTGAATCACCTTATCAGTAGAGGGACTACTGAGCTCAGTGTCATCAACACTTGTCATGTAAAATGTTTCATCTGTAACAGCTGTTAAGTCATTATCAGTTGCTGCTGTTTTGGTCATTTTGGCAGGTTCAGTCATGCTAGCACTTGATGCAGTTTGGAAAGATGCAGTGCTTGTAAAATCCAGTACTGGAGAAACTGACTGTTCAGAGTCTGTAATATCACCTGGATATTGTGAAGAAGCACTTTCTCTAATACTTGAAGGGGCAGATGTTACATCATCTCCAGTATGTGTTAATACATCTTCAGATGAGTCCCCTTCAGCTGAGAACTTTTCTATGATTTCTGTGGACACTTCAGATGTCATGGGGGTTAAAGTGGTTGTTTCAAGAATAGAATCAACTGTAGACAAAGTGTCCCCTGAGTGTCTCATTGTAAGTTTCGTGGATTCTGTGGAGGTCTGACCATCTTGTGTGTGTTCAGATACATCAGCATCAGTAACTTCAGGAGATTGTGTTGCTTGTGTGTCCTCTTCTAAATATGTTGAACTGCTCAGCAGGTTGTCTGCAGTTGATTGGGTTTGTTGAACTATTAACCTGTCTGTTGTGGTTTCAAAAGACACACGTAAAAGAGGTAACTCAGAGCCATCCATTCCAGATCCTTCTGGCTCGTCTGTCATAAAGCTTGAGGGTCGTGCCGTCATGACAAGTGGAGTTACCCCAGCTGCTTCTTCTGTAACAATTGTAGGGGCAAAGGGAGAAGAGTGCTCTAAAATAGACAGAGTATCTGCATCAATAATCATGTCATCCTTAGTTAAAACTTCTGGTTTGATGCTATCATATCTTATACTCTCTGTTACAGTTGAAAGTAGCTTATCTTCATCTTCCTCCTCTGTGAATATTAAGACTGGACTTGTTGGAGTGACTTGCTGATCAGCATTGTCCTTAGACAAGACCAATGGAGTAGTGGTGGACACAGGATCTTTAGGTGTCACCAAAGAAGGCAATGTAGTGTTGCTGGTTATGACACCAGATGGTGTTCCAGGAGCTGTAAAATCAGTGGCTTCTATATCTGAGACAGAAACATCAGAATGTTCCTGCTCTGTCGGTGCTGTGACCGAGACCAGAGCAAAACCTTCAGCATTTGTGCTTGACAATGTGTGTCCCTGTGAAACAACTCTGGTTGTACTGTGCTGTCCACTGTTGACTGAGCTAGAGGGTGTTATGCTAATTGTTGCTTCTGTCATCTTTAAGCTTGATAGAAAAGGTGAAGATGTCACAGGAACTAAATCATCACCTGATCCATCATCTTCTGCTCCATCTCCCTCGTTTGAGTCTTCTCCACTCCCATCCTCTGAAAGTGAAGTTACAAATGTTACAGTTGACTGTGTAAAAGTCAGGAATGAGGGAGATGGGGATAACGTTGGCTGATGTGTGAAATCTGTACTGCTAGTGACAGATGCAGCACTTGAGAAACCTGTTTTCTCCTCTTTCTCTTCAACTTCTGCCTCATCGGTTCTCACAGTTAGGTCCTCATATGCCTTAGTTGTTGGTGTTTTGGATATCTCAGCACTAGGATCCCCTGGTGAGGTAAATTCCTTGTCATCTTCTATGGTTGATAATTCATGCCCATTTAAGTCGGTTTCTGGAGTGTTTGGCTGTAAGGTACTCTTTTGTGTTTCAGAACCTGATAAAGCCTCAGATGTGTTTGATAGTATTACAGCAGCTTCAGTTACCTGTGACTGTGTGATTGTAGTTGAAGTTGTTTTGTCCTCAGAGGGTTTATCTTGAGGAGGAATTGACTCAATAGCTGCTGGGGATATTTCACCATTAGGGCCATCATCTTCATCCATTTCACTTCCGGGTGTTTTTTCACTACCTTCAGTAGATAAGGATCGTACTGCTGTTTGGACAGTGCTAGACAACAATGCTGATTTAGTTGTGAAGAATGTGGAATGGGAGGAACTTACAAAACTCCCTGGCTCTGATGTGTGGTTAGTCTCACTGATTTCTGCCTCATCTGTATAATTGTAAGACATTTCCTCTGTTGAACTCACACTGTCCTCTTCACCAGAACCCTCTTGTTGAGTAGTTTCTTGGTCATCTTCTACAATACCAGAGCCTTCTCTGTCTACAAAGGCAGAAGAGATAGTGCTTGAATTGTGTGTTATGGTGATGTCTTTGTCGAGTTCTGCAAAGCCAGTGCTAGTTATATGAACTGTAGGAGAACCAGTTTGAGTTTTGATGGCTGCTGATGAAACATGCATGACAGGTGAAACCCTTGATCCTTCATCATCTGTTGTGTCATCCTCTGCATCAGATGAAATTGTTGTGTGAATGCTATGGCTTTTGCTAGATGTAAACATTGGTTTTGTACTGAGAAGTGTTGAAGTTGCTTTGTAACTGGCAGTGACTGTTGATGTTTGGATGTGTTTGAAAGGAACAGTTGTTGTTTGGATAGCTGAAGGTGTGGTGTGGTCATCGTCAACTGTTGCTAATAAGGTGAGACTAGGTTTACCTGATCCATCTGCAGTATGACTAATAATTGATTCTGTGGTGTTTTTAGTCAACTGTGATTCAGTAATAGTATGAGGTCTAGAAGACACAGAGGTCTCTGTGAGTCTTGTACTAACAGGTTCTGTTGTTGTGTAACTTGAGCTAACTATTTCTGTTGTATGGTGAGTGCTAGGTTCATCTTTAAATTTAGTCGTTGAAGAGGCAAACTCTCTTTGAGATGTCATGACCTCCTGACTTGTGATTGTCATAGATGAGGTCGCTGTGGTGAAACTTTCTGGTGTCTGCTGACCGGAGCCTTCTACCTCTGTAAGTGTAAAAAATGAGCTTGGTATAGGTTCTCTGCTTACAATTGTCAAATGTATTGTTGCTGTCATGTTATCTGAGAGCTGCACTCCAGAAGCAGGAGTTGTCACAAAACCAGCAACTATTGTCTTGTCCTCTGATGGTGTAAGAATGTGAGGTATTGATTCTACAATAGCAGAGGATATTTCACCAGAGCCATCATCTTCAGTCACTTCATTGTCTGCAATTTCTCCACTACCTTGTTTAGAAGATGAGTCTGTAACTACTGTTTGAAATGTGCTTGAAAACAATTCATATGTTAATGAAGTCAACTCTGGCTCAGATGTGTGGTCAGTCTCAAGAATTTCTGCTTCATCAGTGGCTACAATATAATGGTCATATGCTTTAGTTGTCAATGTAATTTTGTCTTCATCCGTGGAAACTTCTTGGTGAGCTTTTTCCTCTGAGATATTTGAGACAAACGTGGAAACTGAGTCTGTGTAATGTTTCTCTGTTGGCTTAATTCTTGGAATATTTGCATCAGTTGAGGACCACCATGAGCTTGCATTGGTCAGGTCTATAGTAGGTGAACTAGATTTTGAGACTGCTTCTGTGCTATATGGTGTTTCTGTGAATTGTTCAGTTGATTTGTGAAGGGTGGTGAACTCTTTGCTAAACATTTCATAGGTCTCATCTCCTAAACCTTCAGACTCTGTGGATGGCAAGTTTGAAGAAAAAGTTGATGGTAAAAGGACATCTTTAATGTCTGAGGTCATTGTGAATGTGCTTTCAAATAACATCTCATCTACATGTCCAGTCTCAGCAGAGGAAAATAGAGTCTCTGAAACATTAATGATTGTGGATTCAGATGGTTTTGCTGAAAGATCTGTGTCCTCCATTAGAGGAGCTGTGGTTGTTGTTTTAAATGAAGTAACATATTCACTTTTAACCGTTTCTCCTGTTGAGCCCCTGGTGCTCAGTGATGAAAATGTATCTGCAGCACTAGTTACAGTAGAATCAAGAGAGGAAACAGTTCCTCTACTATGTGTCTCAGTTGTCTGATCTCTTGCAGCACCTGTTGAGCTGGAAACTGAGCTTTTTTCTGTCGTGGCCGATAATGTTTTGGTAAGTTCATGGTCTGATTTGGTTGGAGAATGAAGTGAAGAACTTGTTGTGAACTCTTTGCTAAACATATCAGATGTCTCATCTCCTGAAGCCTCAGAATCTATAGATGGCAAACTTGAAGAAAAACCTGATGAGGGTACATCTTTGGCAGTTGTCTTCTCTGAGATCACTGCAACAGTGATTTCAGATAATGTCTCATCTAAATATCCTGTATGGGCAGAAGAGAAAAGGGTCTCTGAAACAATGATTGTGGAGTCAGATGGTTTTGCTGACAGATCTTTCTCCTCTGTGACAGAAGCTGTGGCTGTTGCTGTATGTGATGTAACATCTTTACTTGTAGCTGTTTCTCTTATTGAGTCCCCACTGCTGAGTGATGGAAAGATATGTGCAGCACTAGTTACAGTAGAGTGAAGAGAAGAAACGCTTTCACTACTATGTGTCCCAATTGTCTGATTTTGTGTAGCTTCAGCGTTAGTTGAGCTGGAAACTGTGATTGGTTCTATCAAGTCAGATGATGTTTTAGTAAGTTCATGATCTGTTTGGGTTGGAGTATAAAGTGAAGAACTTATTGTTGTGAACTCTTTGCTAAACATATCAGATGTCTCGTTTCCTGAAGTTTCAGACTCTGTAGATGTCAAACTTGAAGAAAAACTTAATGATGGTACACCTTTGGGAGTTGTCTTTTCTGAGTTCATTGTAAAAGTGCTTTCAGATAATTTCTCATCTACATGTACAGTATAAGCAGAAGAGAACAGAGCCTCTGAAACATTAATGATTGTGGATTCAGATGGTTTTGCTGGCATATCTTTCTCCTCAGTAATAGTAGCTGTGGTTGTTGCCAAATGAGATGTAACATCTTTACTTGTAACTGTTTGTCCTGCTGATTCTCCAGTTTTTGATGATGTAAATGTATGTGCAGTACTGGTTACAGTAGAATATAGAGAGGAAACTGGTTCGCTACTAAGCACATCAGTTGAACTTGTCGTTGTGAACTCTTTCCTAAACATATCAGACGTCTCATCTCCTGAACCTTCAGAGTCTGCAGAGGGCAAACTTGAAGAAAAACCTGATGGTGACAGAACATCTTTGACGGTTGTCTTCTCTGAGATCACTGTAACCGTACTTTCAGATAATTTCTCATCTAAATATCCAGTCTGAGTAGAGGAGAACAGAGTCTCTGAAACATTAATGACTGTGGATTCAGAAGAATTTGCTGATAGGTCTTTGTCCTCCATCACAGTAGCTGTGGTTGTTGCTAAATGAGATGTAACATCTTTACTTGTAACCGTTTCTTCTGTTGAGTCCCTGGTGCTCAGTGATGAAAATGTATGTGCAGCACTAGTTACAGTAGTTACAGAGTCAAGAGAGTAAACAGGTTCTGTGCTAGGTGTCTCAGTTGGCTGATCTCTTGTAGCTTCAGCATCTGTTGAGCTGGACACTGAGATTGTTTCTGTTGTATCAGATGATGTTTTAGTAAGTTCAGGGTCTGATTTGGTTGAAGAATAATGCAAAGAATTTGTCTTTGTGAACTCTTTGCTAAACATATCAGATGTCTCGTCTCCTGAATCTTCGGAATCTGTAGAGGGCAAACTTGAAGAAAAAACAGAAGTAGGTTCATCTTTGGCAGTTGTTGTCTCTGAGATCATTGCAACAGTGCTTTCAGATAATTTCTCATCTAAATGTCCAGTCTGAGCAGAGGTGAACAGAGTCTCTGAAACATTAATGATTGCGGATTCAGATGGTTTTACTGACAGATCTTTGTCCTCCATCACAATAACTGTGGTTGTTGCTGTATGTGATGTAACAGCTTCACTTGTAACTGTTTGTCTTGTTGATTCTCCAGTGCTTGATGTAAATGTATGTGCAGTATTAGTAACAGTAGAATAAAGAGAGGAAACAGGTTCTCTACTAAGCACATCAGGTGACTGACTTTCTGTAGCTTCAGAATCTGTTGAGCTGGACACTGAGATTGTTTCTGTTGTATCAGATGATGTTTCAGTAAGTTCAGGGTCTGATTTGGTTGAAGAATAAAGTGAAGAACTTGTCGTTGTGAACCCTTTGCTAAAAATATCAGACGTCTCATCTCCTGAACCTTCAGAGTCTGTAGAGGGCAAACTTGATGAAAAGCTTGATGGCAATATTACATCTTTGGCAGTTGTCTTCTCCAAGATCATTTTAACAGTGCTTTTAGATAATTTCTCACCTAAATGTTCAGTCTGAGCAGAGGAGAACAGTGTCTCTGAAACATTAATGATTGTGGATTCAGATGGTTTTGCTGACAGGTCTTTCTCCTCTATCACAGCAGCTGTGGTTGTTGCTGAATGAGATGTAACATGTTTACTTGTAACCATTTCTCCTGCTGAGCCCCTGGTGCTCAGTGATGAAATGTAAGCAGTAGTTACAGTAGAGTCAAGAGAAGAAACTGGTTCTCTACTGTGTGTCTCAGTTGTCTGATCTCTTGTAGCTTCAGCATCTGTTGAGCTTGACACTGAGATTGTTTCTGCCGTGTCAGATGATGTTTTAGTAAGTTCAGGGTCTGATTTGGTTGAAGAATAAAGTGAAGAACTTGTTGTTGTGAACTCTTTGCTAAACATATCAGAGGTTTCATCTCCTGAAGCTTCAGAGTCTGTAGAGGGCAAACTTGAAGAAAAAACAGAAGTAGGTTCATCTTTGGCAGTTGTTGTCTCTGTGATCATTGCAACAGTGCTTTCAGATAATTTCTCATCTAAATCTCCAGTCTGAGCAGAGGTGAACAGTGTCTCTGAAACATTAATTACATTAATTATTGTGGATTCAGATGGTTTTACTGACAGGTCTTCGTCCTCCATCACAGTAGCTGTGGTTGTTGCTAAAGATGATGTAACATCTTTACTTGTAACTGTTTTTCCTGTTGAGCCCCTGGTTCTCAGTGATGAAAATGTATGTGCAGCACTAGTTACAGTAGTTACAGAGTCAAGAGAGTAAACAGGTTCTGTGCTAGGTGTCTCAGTTGGCTGATCTCTTGTACCTTCAGCATCTGTTGAGCTGGACACTGAGATTGTTTCTGCTGTGTCAGATGATGTTTTAGTAAGTTCAGGGTCTGATTTGGTTGAAGAATAAAGTGAAGAACTTGTTGTTGTGAACTCTTTGCTAACCATATCAGATGTCTCATCTCCTGAACCTTCAGAGTCTGTAGATGTCAAACTTGAAGAAATACTGAAAGTAGGTATATATTTGACAGATGTCGTCTCTGAGATCCTTGCAACAGTGCTTTCAGATAATTTCTCATCTAAATGTCTAGTCTGAGCAGAGGTGAACAGAGTCTCTGAAACATAAATGATTGTGGATTCAGATGGTTTTACTGACAAATCTTTGTCCTCCATCACAAAAGCTGTGGTTTTTGCTGTATGTGATGTAACAGCTTCACTTGTAACTGTTTGTCTTGTTGATTCTCCAGTGCTTGATGTAAATGTATGTGCAGTATTAGTAACAGTAGAATAAAGAGAGGAAACAGGTTCTCTACTAAGCACATCAGGTGACTGACTTTCTGTAGCTTCAGAATCTGTTGAGCTGGACACTGAGATCGTTTCTGTTGTGTCAGATGATGTTTTAGTAAGTTCAGTGTCTGATTTGGTTGAAGAATAAAGTGAAGAACTTGTCGTTGTGAACTCTTTGCTAAACATATCAGATGTCTCATCTCCTGAACCTTCAGAGTCTGTAGATGTCAAACTTGAAGAAATACTAGAAGTAGGTGCATCTTTGGCAGCTGTCGTCTCTGAGATCATTTTAACAGTGCTTTCAGATAATTTCTCATCTAAATGTCGAGTCTGAGCAGAAGTGAACAGAGTCTCTGAAACATTAGTGATTGTGGATTCAGATGGTTTTGCTGGCAGGTCTTTCTCCTCCATCACAGTAGCTGTGGTTGCTGCTGAATGAGATATAACATCTTTACTTGTAACCATTTCTCCTGCTGAGCCCCTGGTGCTCAGTGATGAAAATGTAAGTACAGGAGTAGTTACAGTAGAGTCAAGAGAGTAAACTGGTTCTCTACTATGTGTCTCAGTTGTCTGATCTCTTGTAGCTTCAGCATCTGTTGAGCTGGAGACTGAGATTGTTTCTGTCGTCTCAGATGATGTTTTAGTAAGTTCAGGGTCTGATTTGGTTGAAGAATAAAGTGAAGAACTTGTCGTTGTGAACTCTTTGCTAAACATATCAGAGGTTTCATCTCCTGAAGCTTCAGAGTCTGCAGAGGGCAAACTTGATGAAAAACCTGATGGCGACAGTACATGTTTGACAGTTGTCTTCTCTGAGATCCTTGCAACAGTGCTTTCAGATAATTTCTCATCTAAATGTCGAGTCTGAGCAGAGGAGAACAGAGTCTCTGAAACATTAATGATTGTGGATTCAGATGGTTTTGCTGGCAGGTCTTTC
>JAUCMS010000127.1:2102908-2140626 GCA_032357445.1 Enteromius radiatus | reverse complement strand
ACACTGAGATTGTTTCTGCTGTGTCAGATGATGTTTTAGTAAGTTCAGGGTCTGATTTGGTTGAAGAATAAAGTGAAAAACTTGTCGTTGTGAACTCTTTGCTAAACATATCAGACGTCTCATCTCCTGAAGCTTCAGAGTCTGTAGAGGGCAAACTTGATGAAAAACCTGATGGCGACAGTACATCTTTGGCAGTTGTCTTCTCCAAGATCCCTTTAACAGTGCTTTCAGATAATTTCTCATCTAAATGTTCAGTCTGAGCAGAGGAGAACAGAGTCTCTGAAACATTAATTATTGTGGATTCAGATGGTTTTACTGACAGGTCTTCGTCCTCCATCACAGTAGCTGTGGTTGTTGCTATAGGTGATGTAACATCTTTACTTGTAACTGTTTCTTCTGTTGAGCCCCTGGTGCTCAGTGATGAAAATGTATGTGCAGCACTAGTTACAGTAGTTACAGAGTCAAGAGAGTAAACAGGTTCTGTGCTATGTGTCTCAGTTGGCTGATCTCTTGTAGCATTAGCATCTGTTGAGCTGGAAACTGAGCTCCTTTCTGTCGTGTCAGATGATGTTTTAGTAAGTTCATGATCTAATTTGGTTGAAGAATAAAGTGAAGAACTTGTCGTTGTGAACTCTTTGCTAAGCTTATCAGATGTCTCATCTCCTGAACCTTCAGAGTCTGTAGAGGGCAAACTTGTTAAAAAGCTTGATGTCAATATTACATCTTTGGTAGTTGTCATCTCTGAGATAATTTTAACCGTACTTTCAGATAATTTCTCATCTAAATGTTGAGTCTGAGCAGAGGAGAACAGAGTCTCTGAAACATTAATGATTGTGGATTCAGATGGTTTTGCTGGCAGGTCTTTCTCCTCCATCACAGTAGCTGTGGTTGCTGCTGAATGAGATGTAACATCTTTACTTGTAACTGTTTCTTCTGTTGAGCCCCTGGTGCTCAGTGATGAAAATGTATGTGCAGCACTAGTTACAGTAGTTACAGAGTCAAGAGAGTAAACAGGTTCTCTACTGTGTGTCTCAGTTGTCTCATCTCTTGTAACTTCAGCATCTGTTGAGCTGGACACTGAGATTGTTTCTGCCGTGTCAGATGATGTTTTAGTAAGTTCAGGATCTAATTTGGTTGAAGAATAAAGTGAAGAACTTGTCGTTGTGAACTCTTTGCTAAACATATCAGATGTCTTGTCTCCTGAAACTTCAGAGTCTGTAGAGGGCAAACTTGATGAAAAACCTGATGGCGACAGTACATGTTTGACAGTTGTCTTCTCTGAGATCATGGTAACTGTGCTTTCAGACAATTTCTCATCTAAATGTTCAGTCTGAGCAGAGGAGAACAGTCTCTCTGAAACATTAATGATTGTGGATTCAGATGGTTTTGATGACAGATCTTTCTCCACCATTAGAGTAGCTGTGGTTGTTGCTGTATGTATTTTAACAGTCTCACTTGATGGTCTAAATGTAATGTCTTGTTTTGTTGTTGTTGTTGTTGTAGTACTATGTAGTTGGGTTGGTAATGTCAAATTAAACTGTTTAGTTGTCTGGACAGTCAAGCCTGATTCATCTGTATCCAAATGGTCCATATGTGCAGAAGTAGCCCCTAGGTCAGAAACAACTGTGTGTGTTGTCGTTTTAATTGTATCATCTTTCTGAGCTGTCATTCCCATGAGCTGTGTTGTAACAGCTGAATCTATGACTTTGTCCTCTGTTACTGAACCAGTACTCTGCACTGAAGAAGATATAGATGATTTAGTAGTGTCATCATGATCCAAAGGAATAGCTGTTGATCTAATTGGAATTACTGGTTTAACAGAATGCTGCTTTTCAGTGTTGGAAGTTAAAATGCTTGGCATGGCAGTTCCTTCAGATATGAGTGTTTCCTTTCCACTAAATGTTATGGGAGGTGATGGTGGAGTGGACTCTCCTGAGCCAAAATTAATGTCTGAATGAAGGGTTGTGGAGTACAAGGGGGACACTACTGAGGATCCTGAAACCACTGATTCATGTGGTGTTCTGCCAGCCTCCACTAACGAACTATCAAATTGTAATGTTACTTTTTCTTGTTCACTTAAGTTGTGTACTCCAAGAGAATCACTTCCAAACGTATCTCCTCTAACTTCTTCTGCCATAACTTTAGGCTGAAGTGTCACCTCAAACTTGCCATTTAGGAAGCTGACAGTTGGGGTCATAGTAACTGCTAGAGAGGACAAGAAATCTCCACTTGCTACAACATTCTCCCCATCAACAGGAAGAAGATCATCAGGTATCTCAGGAATGACAACCAATTGGGGAGTGTGAGAATGTGGCTCTCCAAAAGGCATCAGACTTTGATTAACTGTTGAAAAAAAAAAAGCAAAGAAATTTAATTCATTTTCTGTCTGTATGCATTTGTAGAAGGGTTGTCCAAAATTCAGAAATGAATATTAGCTGAATTTTCAGTTGAAGTTGAAATTGAAATTGTTTTTTTTTTTCTTTCAACAAAGGATTTATCAGTTCTGGTTATATAGACACAGACATTTCTTTGACTTTAATTAAAGTTAGGTGTTCTGTCCAGGTCATGAACACCTAACAATGTCATATTTGCACATATCACCCACATGTACAAACACTTCACACCTGCTCTTACTGTTCTTACTAAATGTCTATATTATTTATTGTGTTTTTGGTGCTACTTTGTATATATTGTACACTTTTCTGCATATCTGTATATAATTATTTTTATTTTTATTATTTGTTCTTGTCTTGTCACCGTCATTCTGTTACACTGCAGAGCTCTGTCACAAAAACAAATTCCTCGTATGTGTAAACATACCTGGCAATAAAGCTCATTCTGATTCTGATTCTGATTTAAATTCCACTTCATTACATTGAAACATGAATTGCAAATCAGTATCACATTTGCAACTTCACTTCAAATTCAGGAACTGAATAATAATTTATGAGACATCATGAGTTCATTTCTCAATGCTGCACAACCCTGAATTACACCAGAACAGTGACCAAACCAAAAAGTTTGAATATTTCACAAGTTCAAACAAGCTTATTTTTTTAAATACATATGCACATTACTGGATTCATACAATTAGGTTATTTATAGAGATATTTATTAAAAGTCTTTTGGTTTATATATATATATATATATTAAAAGTCATTTGTCTATGAAGACAAAAAGAAACAGCAAACGTTTTAGTAAACTTCCTCTGGATACTGGATTATTACAACCAACAACACAACTGATTCTGTCTATTAGGCTAAATGCCTGTGTTAAAGCACTACTAACGCAGTACATATTTACCAGATTTACTAGCTCAACATTAGTCATATCAGATAAACATACCACTCAGCTACTGATAAGCATTTCAAAGTTAGATAAAGCTAATATTTTTTAACTTGTCCAGATTAGTAGCTGATGTCGGGAACACCTGTAGACACAAAGGTTAGTGTCTGACACCTGGTTAAGCCAACAGAAGTCTGGACAGACAGAACCCAGAAAAAAACCCCTCCTCCTCTCATTCTCATTCATTTGCCTATACAGTCCAACTTTCAGACACAGGGGAATGGCCAAACCCAAAGTTCCCAGCATCACTTCATGCATCTGGTAAAACAAGCTGGAGCAGGCTCAAAATGGAGAGCAGAGCAGAGGGCTGACGGCAGGCACAAATGTGCTTTTGTCCCTAAATAATTACCTCACTGGCCTAAGCGACCTGGGTAACATTTCTGAACTCATTAGTTTAATCTTTGTGTCACAATGTTTTGACATGAAATACATAATATTGCATTTTTTACATCCTTGCTTTCCTTTGGTCTTACACTTATTTCTTACAACCAACCAAGTAGGTCAATATAAGAATGCAACACTCGCTTTCCCACTTTTTCAGCCGTCTCTATAAAGACGAGACTCTGCTGTAGTGATGACATCAGCCATGCTGTAGCGTCCAGACATTAATGCACTAACAGACCTCTGTGTTTACACTAGTAATGCGTCCAAAGCCTCATTTTGCCAAGCCTGTCTTCACTGACAGAAATCACTGGGAGATTTGTTAGGGCATCCACCAATGAATAGTTCTCTCAACTAAATGGATGCACATCTGTATTGAAACCATCTCTGCCAGATGCAAAAAAAAAAAAAAACTTTCATTAACAGATCAGACCTGCCATGCTGCACCCATGGTGTAGTGTAGGTAATGATTACTGCCTAAAGCTATAAAATTACTCAGTCTTTCAGTCCTACTGAACATAATGTGCACCAGTTTGAACATCAAGACAGCATCTTTCTTTCTCACAGAATCACATTGTTGGAGAATCAGAATTCGCCTGGCTGTCACAAATAAAAAGGATTGCTAAAGGCAATACAAATAACAAAAGCCCAAATCCCTACTGTAGTATATATCCAAAAATTGACAAGACTTTCAGTACTCTCTGTAAAATCCACAAATAGTGTAGACATTTTTGTTTTCAAAATGTGAAAGCATTTTAAAACAAAAAGTTTTTGATAGTGCCAAGAAAGTGACATTCTCAGAATTTGACAGAAATAGAGATGATGGGTAGTGCTAAATGCCTTTCTAAGTACATTTTAAATGTATAGAACCCTTCTGTTCAGGACCCTGGAAGGTACAATTAAGAACAGTTCACATCTAGAATGATAATTATAACAATTACTACAACAACAAAGTTATTAATCACTCTTATTCCGTGAGACATGCATTACACAAAGTAACATCATTGGGATATACTTTAATAATAATTGTTTTTCCAATTGATGGATGACTAAAAGGTGGACAGCCAATCTACCTGACTTCAAAGAGCTTGTGATTTCTCTTTCTGTGTTGAAAAAAAAAACCCATAACAATTACAATGAACCATGCTGTTTCATGACTTTAGCAGCTTTTAATTTATATATATATATATATATATATATATATTACAAGTGCTGTCAACATTAACGCATTAATGTACCCAATTAATCACAAAAATTGTATGCAATAATATTTTTTAACACAAAATAATCACTTGATAAGGTTTGACCCCATCATCACAACGCAGAAGGTTACAGCGAACCAGTGTTGCCAGGGTCAGTTTCCTTAAACTAGTTTGTCATCATTTATTTTATTTTAACACTTAACACTTACAGTTAAATCCTATAATTTTGCGATTAATCATGATTACTCACAGTCCATGAATTTGTAATCAATTGACAGCACTAATATACAGTGCTGTGCAAAAGTCTTAGGCCACTAGATTTTTCACCAACAAAAAATGAGTCAGTTATTTCTGTCTATCACTTTGTTCAGAAAGCAGAGGAAGAAAAGCAGAGAAATCATACCTGATGAGTGATCAGAATCAGTGGTTGTGTCCTTTGTTAGTGTCTCCCTGGGTGCTTGTGAAGGGCCCGAAGTTGCTTCTTCATGTGTTTCATGGTCAGTAAGTGAAGGCATTGTTATTGCTGCTCCTGCAGCAACTGTGGTTGAACTAGGTGTAGTCAAACCCAGTGACTTTGTATCACGGTCAGCCTGGTCAACAGTAAATGTCTGAGATGGCCTTTGTGATGATTTGGAGGTTCCTGAAGTTCCTGTAGATTCTCCAGTTTGTGAGCTTTGCATAAAAACAGTGGTGGTAATTGTAGAATCAGTGTTGGTGACTCCACTAGAGGTCTCCGAAGGTTCAGGTTCTGGGCTGGTGGATCTCTGTGTAGACAGAGGTGGGGGGTCCGCCATTACAACACCAATGTCAGTCTCATCTTCATAATCAGAGAACACAGTAGACTTAGCACTCTCCAGAAAAGTAGTCTCTGTTGCCAGCATAAATGATGACTGTGTGGAAGCGTGTATTTCAGCCTCGCCTTGACCAGCACTGGTTAGAGTCTGTGCTAGAAGTTTTGTGATGGATTCACTATGCGTGGACGATTTAGTTTTGGATCCAGATTCCTCAGTGTTGACTAATGTCAGTACAGTGGAATCTGATTCTAAAACACTGTCTGTCGTGACCCCAACCACGATAGATTCCTCTGTTTTCCCGACTGCAAACATCGGTTTTGTGCTTAGAGAGTCTAAGAGTAAAATATCAGGTAGAACAGTCTTGACCTCAATGATGCTCTTGTCCTCTATCTCCTCCGTTGGATCCTCTGAGGCTGTGGTAACTGCAGTAGTAAGCTCTCCACGGAGCACATCTCCACGAACATTTGCTTCATCATCAGCCTTCTCAGTGCCAAAATCACTAATATCAAAATCTGGAAGTTTTGTTGTGCCAAAGCCTTCCTCAGATTTAGCACTGACGGATTCTAGTCTGACAGGGACGTGGCTTGTCTTTGGTGGTGCCATGCTTGTAGAAAACATAGAAGGGGCATCTGTTGGAGACAGGTCATCATCAGAGGTGGTCTGTGGCGCATGAGAGGGACTGTCCTCAGGAGAGAGAGTCTGGCCTGTGGTGGTCTCTGTGCTGAAGAATGCAGTGGTGGGCTCCATAGTGGTACCACTCTGTACTGTGACATCCACCCAGGAGGACTGGTTGAACAAAAGCTTAGAACCTAGTTTAAAAAAGAAAGAAAGAAAGAAAAATCACAGTATTTATCAGTAATTTTGTATTATAGACAAAAGTGCATTTAATCCATACTGAAATATAGAACAAAATAAATAATAATCAGATTGCAACTTGTAGGTCACAGTAATATA
This sequence comes from Enteromius radiatus, assembly GCA_032357445.1. Taxonomy (NCBI): domain Eukaryota; kingdom Metazoa; phylum Chordata; class Actinopteri; order Cypriniformes; family Cyprinidae; genus Enteromius; species Enteromius radiatus. The sequence continues at coordinate 2,133,950 of JAUCMS010000127.1, read as the reverse complement.
AAAATAACAATTATTAAAGTAACTATTTCTTCAAAAACATAGTATATCTTATAATTATATACAAATTATAGATTTAAATAAATTAATACATACAAGTACCACGTTTGTGTTTCATTACCGTTCAAAACTTTAGAGTCAGTTATTTTAAATTGCAATGATAGTCAAAAACATTAAAAAGTTGTATCTCTAAATGTTTGAATGGTAATGTAGATGTATATCACTACATTTACTTTATTTACCAATAATAGTAGTAATAAAATATTATGACATTTTCTTTTTGTCTCGATTTTAAATACGCAATAAGAGTCGACTGTATCTAAAAAAAAAAAACACTGTCCGTGTCATGATCTCCAAATAAATCTCTGTTATGGGATCTTTCAATTTTCACACAAGCTTTCAACTGTCAGTCCATCCCTTGGGACATTATGCTTGATTGCATGATTATTATAATTAAATTATTTTGAAACATCATCCCAGTACCGTTCTCAGAGTCCCAGAGAGGCCTATATTTCTAACAAATGTTGAGCCATACCTTGGTGATAAAGCTTTTTGAATGGTCAGTCTGAAAGTGATTTTCACTTCAACTCCATAAAAGGATAATAAGTGGAAGTTGTTTGTTTTTACACAACTTTCTAGGCACAGCTCTTTGTACATTGTATTGTATGCAGTGCTTGATTTTAAATATGTAAAGGTTGGCGTGAATAGCACATCAGATTAACTTGGCTTTAAACTATTCAGTGGATTTCTTTTAAGTGAATGGTGTCAGAATGGTTCCAACAGCCCATCAATTGTTTTGCAAATTGAATTCCATTCACACAAACAGCTTACATGCTCTAAATGGCTTTTAATTACCCTGTATTCACCAAAAAAGCATCATCTTCAAATATAACAGGCCAGCAGCCAGGGCTCCAGCTGTTCTCTATTATCAACAGGCTCTCTCTATTCAGTCTGATGTCAGACATGAGGTACTTTTTCCCTTACGAAAAATGTCCATCATCCATGTGATGCATTGTCTGATGGTTTGCAGGATGTGATAATGTAGACAGGTGTGGTTAGAGGCAAAACCCCCGTTTTATGCAGCTTTGTCACTATATCAAACATTCGTAGTCATCACAGATCAGATGAAGATGAGAACCAAACCCACCACGTAAAAGAAGACACTTGAACACACTCATTGCCACATGGAAGGCTTGACATAGTTGAAACAGACCAAACAAACAACAAGGTCATAGTGCTGAGGTTTAGGATTAACCCCAGGTCCATTACTTATCACAGCAAGTCGGTGGCTGTCATTCTGGGTGAGTGCCCTGCCTAGTATGGGGTAGGTTGTCTAAATTAGCCTCAGTTGAAAAGATAACCACCCCCCAGGTCAGGGGTTAGCGAGACCCACTGATTTTAGCTCTCTGGTGGTAGCGTTCTCCTTTATTCTCATGTCTGTTCAGATAAGCGCTAGTGCAAATGACAGGAAGGACAGAGAGCCTGACAGCGGAAAGAGGAAGAAAAAGAAAAGTAGTAGGTAACACCTAAGCACTTTTTAATCTTTGTTGATGGCTGTAGGCCTGTGCTGTGCACCTAAGTTATGCAAAGGTATGTTACGTAGCAAAATACTTTTATTTAGATAAAATGGCTCAATATGAAAGAAATTCTGGTCTTTCATTTAAAAGACATCAAGCAATACCTCCCTGAAAAATGCAGAAAATAAAATCAGACATTTAAATACTAAAATTAAAATTAGCAGTAACAACATTGTAATGTACAATAATAACATTTTATAATTCAAATATTCATTTCAAATATTAATTTTAGGCTAGGTTTAGTTAACAGCAAAAGTAATAAAAATGTAAAATATGAATATGAAATATCCAATAAAAAAAATATCAGCCCTTACCATTATGATATCACTAAGAAAATGCATCCCTTGCTGATATCAATAAGCAATATGCATCCTTAGCTGGTATGCCTATTATCTGCTGAAAGGTGTTACCAAAATAGATTAGTTTTAAAGGGACTTTAAAACTTGTTTTGAAGTGTCTCAATGCTGTTTATATTTTGAGGCTGGTCCTCCTGGTCACATAATATTGTTTTTATGAGGTCATCCAAGCTGATGAGAACATCAAGTCTTTCTGAAGTCTGAGTACCTACAACACCACAAGGCAAAGTCTGACAAGCATCTGTCATTTTAGCCACGAAGCACTACAGTGGCATAACGGACCTCTGGATGATTAAACCCTCTAGTTAACCAAGCCCAGTTTGGTTGCCTTAGAAACGGGCGGCAACCCAGAACGCAGCAGAGTGAGGTCAGTGAATCACTAGAGAATGAGCAACTCTCATGTAAACTTTTCCATACCAGGCGTCTCAACTTGAAAGAACCTCAATTAACAAAAAGTGGTGCACTTTAACTAATATTCTGCTTTGATTTACTGCCCTTAAGAGGCATTCACAGTAAGCCTGGAGCTCATGTTCATGTGTTTAATAGAGTGAGGGCTCCATTCTACGCATATTGAGAGAAATGACGTCAAAGCAGCTGGTAAAGTGGCTAGTCTTGCAACAACTCAGGTGTTCGTTTATTATGCAATAAACAATTTATGAGCTTAGTGTAAAGTCTTTACCTTTAAAACAGTATGCTCCTAGCTTCATATTGGGATCTGGGAAGCCTGTTTGGTTTCGGTAGCGGTACATGGTGCGGACACCCAGCAGACCACCACCGCACTGACTTCTGGGAACGGAGACAGGATGGCGAGCACTGCCATCAGACAGCCATCCATAATCACAGCGGTCCAGGCCCTGTCTCCAGGCAGCGTGGAGTTGACCAGGAGAGGCCAGCTCTGCATTCACGCTTTCACACTCAGCCTTGGCCTCATCGAAGGTCATTTTACGCAGTGTGGGTGCAAAGAAAACATTACCTGAAGTGAAAAACACACACAAAAAACATTTTGTATTATTACATCTGAAATTAGATGTTTTTTGAAGAGTTTGTCATAAAAACAGCATGCATGTTAGGAGTATAATCATAATTATTATAGTCTTGCTAACTAGCACCAATCAATGAATCAAAACCCTCATATTGTATCTAAGTGGAGGAGGAATACCCTAATAATATGACACATGCAAATTCAGTTTTCAGAAAAGAAAGAATTGTTTTCCATTAGCAAACACCATGGTGAATCAAATGAAAATAAAAATGAAGGGGAGTTGTTTTCGCCCAGCCTTGGGTGTAGCTGTCAAAAGCTAGAACTGAGGTTTTTATGACGTCTAAGTAATTTACAGCAGAACAGTAAAGACATACCCAGATCTTCCTTCGTGAGGGAATGAGACATATTAAACACCACAAAATACAACAGGGTGTTAATTTCACAAATCCATTTTCCATTTGTTTCTGATGTTAGTTGTTTTTCTTGCTTTTGTCACTTCATTGAGCTGGACTTAGCACATATTAAGAATACCAAGTATCCAGAATAGATATGAGAAAATCTTTTTTCATATTTGTCGTCCTTTTCTATTAAAATTCTTTTTACGAATGCAATAATTCAACAAATCAAACGGATCAGATTTTTTTTAATAACCAAAAAGGTTTCGGAGGCGGTATGTAAATGACACAACATGAGATTGTTTTTATTTTTCAATGTGCAAAAATGTCATATTCAGTGTGCAAAGAATTATGAAATAAAGTGTAATAAATCTACAATTTATATTTTCTCATTATTAGTAACTGAAAATGGAACTTTCTATGCAAGTATGTCACTTTTGTGATTTTTGTCATGCTCTGATTAGCCAATGTTCATACATTATAACAAGTTGAAATTGGAATTGAAAAGAAACAGATATACTTAATAAATAACAAAAATAAATAAATAAATAACCGAACTTCTTTTTTGTGGCAACTAAAATATTGAAACCTTCCACTTCAATGTTTAATACCACAGTTGTTCACTGCCAAATGGTTGATACTCATTTTTGGTCATAACCGCAGTTTAAAACCACATTAAACATGTCAGCATAGAGCAAATATAATAGATAAACTACTGCTCTTTCACATTACCACAGAACTGCTGGCCATGTCAACATGGGTTTTTTTAAGGAATAACACAAACAGTAAAATCCATACCCTCAAGCTTATCCACATAGCAGTACACATCGAAGGTCTCTGTGGGCTTGCGTTTGCCATACGACCTGACACCAGGTTTTCCAGGCAGATTTCCAAAGCAGCCGGGCCTTGGTCTAGTGATTGGATATCTACAAACAGAAACAATTCACACAGACAGAAATGTTTCTCATGACAGTAGTACAACCTTTGCAATTTCCTTTTTATATCAAACTGTTGACATGTTGTTTAATACTTATTATGGAGTTTGCCAGAAGTGGATATTGAAATACAGTGTGCAAATTTCTGTGTGGAGTGTGTGTTGCTTCTAACCTCACTGTTTGATCGGCTATCCAACCAGCGTCACACTGGTCAAATCCATCTTCATAAGCAGCTCTCAGCTGTTCTGGTGTAGCAATGGTGGATCCAACGTTGCTGCAGCTCTGCACAGCTTGTGCATAGTTCAGAATGTATCTGCTGACATTTGACCTGTAGTGAAACACCACGCCTGTACAAAAAACAAATAAAACAAACAAAAAATGAACATTTCGTAACAATGTCCATTCCATCCATTCAAATTTTCATTAAATGGTGGCATATTGTATTACTATCATTGTTGTCAATGACCACAATAAATATGAAGCTTAATAGAAACTGCTTTATTCTTGATGATGTCTGGAAGTTGCTGATAAACAAATTAATAAAGCAAGCAGTGTTGGGACATTTGTTTGAATGAGGGGACATTCCATCCACCCCCATAATTGTCACTTTGAAACCAATTCAAATTAAATGAGTAATGGATCTAATTAAAATGGCAGTGTGTCTTTGCTGAGAGCAGGGTGGTGCTGCAATTCTAGAGCCAAAGCAGTTCAGGGTTGACCCATCCCATCCTTTCACATGGTCTGAGCATAAATCAGATGTGTCCCGGCATCACAGTATATCCAAGCAGAGGGAATACATTAAGAGAGGTAAAGTTTATTGGAGTGCATATGACTTTTTACACTGTAACTGTAATCTGGGAGAGACCAAAACAACCTTAAAATCCCTCAACAATTTAGATAATCTGTGCTTGCGGGTTTTCTCCCACAAACAGTTCCACTTAACAGACTAAAGTTTCATTTATCTATAATTTACTTGGGTTATGACTGTCATTGATCAATTAGCTTTAAGGAATTTACCATATTGGCAGCATATGTGCTTAAGATACAACAACAGTGTCTCTAAAAAGACATGACAAAGTTGAGGGAATGGCAGACTGATAATGTGTTTAAAAAAATCTTACCCTCAACATTCAAACTGACTGTGTCTTGTGTGTCTTCAATCCCAAACATCACTTCACAGCGGTATGTTCCAGCATCGCTGGCCCGGAGCTTCACCACTGTCAGAGAAGCATCCCCGATGTCTTCCGGGTGACTCTGCACAGATACACGGCTTCTGTACCCCGAACCGATCTTAATGACGCCATTTTGGGTTACAAGAACAGTCGACTCAACACCACCCTCAATTTTGGTCCATTTGATGCGTAGGTAATCTGTTCCTGAGGCATTTCTGTTTCTAGGTCCAACAGTGGGGATGATGGAGAAGTAACATGGAAGGGTCACTTTCCCGGACAACAAGCCGCTGACAGGACGCATCACCAGTAACGTGCTAGAGACTGAGGGAATGAAAGGCATGAGACGTTATACACACAGCTGCATCCACTGCAAAGCACAGGAAATCATGCCTTACTGTGTTTATGATAATTGAGCTGAAAATGATTTTACTGCCTCTGTGAAGCCTACGGGTAAGCAAACCAGAAACTACTTTCCTGTAGAAGGACAGATAACCTTGAAGGTGGGATGTTGAAAAGATCATAACCATAACCAAGAGTAAATCACCATATACTCAGACCAACAATGTGAGAAATGCTTTGGACAGGTGGGATTACCCCTCAGGGTAGCACACCACCGTGTGAGAGCATAGCTTCTCAGAGTGATGAAGTCAAGCCATCTGTTTGCACCAGACTACAAGAAGATCCTAATTAAAAGGTATACTGTAGGTGCCTGGAAGTAAACCATTAGAGGCAGCTGGGAGACAATAGTTTGTGGTAATGAGAGATCAAGATCCTCTTTACTAAAGTTTGACGAGTTAAGGAGAAGCATTGCAGTTAATTTTACAAATAATTTTGTAAAATTATTTACAAAATGACTTTTGTTGCATGAAATTAAATCAGACAGATGCCCAAAAAGAGTATGGAACAGAAAACAGGCATATATTCACATGGGTGTGTGGATTTAAGACACCGGTCTTAAATTAATGAAGTACATTTCCACCCTTTACATTCAGAAACTCTTGAACATGAGATGTATTACCAAACAGCACTTATATAGAAATATAAAAAAGCTTACCAGGTTCAGTCGTTGTTTGGTATATGCAGATCAACCACAATATGTGTTTTATATTTAGCAACATCTTCCTGTCTAGGAGGTGAAAAGAAGAATCATTGAATTACTGATTACTGAATAGTCACTTAAATCTAGCTGTATACGGAGCTGAATCACATTTGCTATAGCTATTAAGGCACATGTATGCTGAACGGCTTTACTCATCTGACTGAGGCGATGTGGTGGTCATACAAAGTGTTTCCTCTCAGAGGGTGGGTGGCGAAATTGAGTATTCAGTCGATATAATCCCCTGCGGGAGGTGAGGCACAAACTTTTGCCACCGCCACACTACAGAACTGGGGCTCACGAGACTACAACTCATTATGAGCATATGAGAATAAAAGTGACAAAGCAGCCTAAAACTTATGTTCGGTCTTTCGCTATTGTGACAGGTAAAAGCACGTTACATGTAGCCTACCTGAACATTAACATTTATTCGTATTATTTTATGCAGCTGCACGTTTTCCACTGTTACCTCCGTGTATAGAACAGCAGCCTATGAAAAATCAGCTCTTTAAACGTGCTATTTTAAGTTTAATTGCCGCCTCAAAACGTTTAAGGAAGTGGTGAAAACGTGCAGTGATGAAGTCAGCACACTTCTGACCGCTTTATTTCATTACAAAAATCTCATAAAACCCAGGAGAGATGACAGAAATAATTGTGACAAAAATAGATGGAGGCAAATGCTACACTACACGAATTCTATAACAATCTGTCTAAAAAATATATTTTCATAAACAAATTAAAATTAAAATGATAAACGGATACATGGTGTCAAAACAGCCCTTACTAGATTAAACTGTATCCACTTATAAACGTTTTAGAAGAATCTGAAACATTCATTCATTACAATTCTTATCATCCAAGAAGTCGTCTAGATCTCACATCATCACTTTTCATTCGCACGCACTTTCTCTCCTGTACTACTGGAAGTTCATCGTCACACTGTAATATTTAAATTCCCCAATATACAGTAAATTTATAATGGTCAATTATCTGTGAATAGATATTTAGAACTGCCTTGCCCTAGATGCCCTACACGGATGTGGAACCTATTACAAGTCACGTCCAATGATGTAAAGTCAGCATCAGAGATGTGAATGAAAGTTAAGGAGTCTTTGGCACTACTTTATCAGCTCACTGGTTCTCTGTGGATAATTCAACTTCTGAGATCATGAGAACTTTCAGTACTCCCATGTGACTCAGTTTATTGTTAAATATTAGGCTACTCCATATTGTAAGAAATAAAATAATAACAGGACAACATAATTGATAAATGACGACAACAAAAATATGACGAATGATTGAAAAAACACTTCGTCTTCAAAACACGAGGTCTTTAAAAACCACAACTAGTATTTTAAATGATCTTCTGATTCATTTAAATGTAGGCTATTCATATTATCTAGTGACATTATGCATTCTACATTTCCAAATACATTTGACGGACGACAATGGCATAACAAAGAACAGTAACCTACAAAATAATTAATTAAATACTGTACCTTTTGTAAAAGTTATAATTCCAACCGAAAATGAATGTCACTTAATCCCAGTTCACAGTGAGTCCACATGAAACCTTCACACGTGTCCTTGTGAGGAGGGAGAAAATGTGTTCGCCTTCTCCTCAGTTTGATCTCACAGGACCGTTTGCTCCTTGCTGTGGTCCGGACACAAATTGTGAACGCTAACAGCAAATTCAAATCCATTTTACACCCTAAATAACTTCGTCAGGCACTTAGAGGAGGGGCTCATCACTGCCCACCCAAAAAAAGTGAGTGGACACCAAGCAAAAGGGAGGTGCGGGGAAAGTGGCTGAGACACACGTCACAGGTGCCCCGACTAGGTAGGACACACACACAATACAAGCACAGAACATTTACATGTAAATAGGAGCGGATTACATTTATAAGACAGCGTCACTTTGCCTACTCACGAAGTGAAGAGCACTTAGGCTAAGATATTTGATAATATAGCATTGGAAATGATACAATGCTGTTGTAGCCAATAACTTTAACCTCAAATAGCCTATATAATCGAATTTACATTGGATCAAGTTTAACTTCTGAACCGTCCATTGTTGAGACTTCTGCTAAAAAAAATTTAATTCCAGGTCTCAAAATACCTTATTTTTTGTAATAAATCACGATCATGTGATCACAGCAAAAATAGTAGAGACGAATAAAAGTATAAGTCTTAAGTCGAAAGAAATACTTTCTCAAAGTCATAAATTTGTCTTAAATCTGGCGAGACACATTCTCAAACTCATACATTTATTAGCCACGAATTATTCCCATATTTATTTATTCTCAACAGTTATTTGGTGGATCTCCAGTCCACACAGGAGGAGACCGCACTGATATGGATAGATGATAAAGGTTGTTATGATTAATGAACTTTGAAACAGGCACTTTAAATCACTTTGATATGTAAGCTAAATTGTTGTTTTGTAAATACTGAAGTTCGTCTAATTAAACATGTAATCAGTGTAAGTAGTGAACTTATAAATAAATAAATAAATGTCCACCTTCGCAGGATATATTTTGATATAATGTATTGTGTTCAATTGTTTACCCAAGAGATATGCTATAAAACTACTACAATTATTATTGTTGTTGTTGTTGTTGTTGTTGTTGTTGTTGTTGTTGTTGTTGTTGATGATGATGATGATGATGATGACACCTTACCACAAACCGTTAATATCTAAACTGGCCAAGATGTGCATTTCCAGGTCAGTGCTCTTCTGGCTTATTTCCTTCCAAGATAACAGATCTTAAGTTCAGCTGGAAAAGCTCACACACCTCACCCATAGCCTCACCACATGGGTCAGTGCTTTAGCCATTACTCACTCTAAAAGAAATTACTGGACACGGTTAGCTTTGTTGAGTCAAACTGGACATTTACCCATCACATAAAGTTGACCCATCCAGTCACTAAACGTCTGTAGTATGTTTCCCTCTACCTAAATTAAGTAAAACATACTATGGAGAAATCAGACTCATTTCAAATTGGGATACAATGGAACCGTTTCTATAAGAAGCTATAGGCATTTCTCACAACTTCCGTATTTTGCACCGGAAATACGCAATTGCTGTGTAAACCTATTTCCGCCCCAGTACGCCAGTAACCAGGTAAACAACAAAGACGGCGCAAGCATCGAGCAAGAGTTGTTGTAGCGTACCGGGCTGTCCTCGCAATGCCCCAAAGCAGCCTTATTGATCTTTCCACTCCTTCCCTGCAAACGAAGAAGGAAGATGAAAATCTCTAGTTTATGAGGCTCCTCGTTTTTCCTCTGAGATGAGTAGCATCTAGCCCTGACAAATACCTGCCCTTCCATAGACATATATAGAGATGTCTATGTGCCCGTCTACTACATTTAATACTATGACAATCAAACACACGAACATAAACACAGACATTGCACAGAAAAAAAAATTGTTCACTGACGATGACAGCATTCGGATAATGTTAACATTAGGCTATCGTCGCTAGCTGTTACACACAAGACGTTCACTTGGATAGTGGATATCATATTGTTTGTAACATCACGACCAAGACTGTTTTATTGTTTTAATAAAGTACATGTCCTCTATACTATCCATACATAACCCTAGCCCTAGTTGTAAGTGGACACACTAATAATTTGTTAGCCTGATTGCTCTCTAACGTTAGCTGCGTTACTTTGGACATTCTAAAACGCTTAACGTGGTTTAAAGCGCCTAAAAACCGACGAGGGAAACAAAAAATTCTGTCAAACCTTCCTTGTAATAATCCTTAACTACTGTCAAAAGAACGATTCCATATTCTACAGATAAAGTATACTATTACCTTAAGTGTTTTCTCCCCCATAGAAGTCCATAAGGAAACGGATGGACGCTACCTTAACAACGACTGGGAGAAACCAAACTTCTGTCAAATATTATTTATAGTAAAGACTTGCCACTGTATATATATCATTCATATATATCATATATATTATATCAGCTTATAAAGTGAATAATATTATTATTATAATGTTCTTCTGCCCGGCTTTCTGCCGTGTTGACATTATAGAGGAAGTCTGCATACCCTGCGATTGCGTATTTCCGGTTTCTGTGAGAAAGGTCTATTGGATCAGAATAATAAGTTGAGGATTATATTGGGTAAAAATTGACAAGGTATAATTATTTTTAAGTAACTTTTAGGTTATACCCTGACAACGCCCCAGTTTGCCTTTATTTCTAAGATACAAAGAACCATGTTCTCTTTTTGCCAAATCACCCAGACATCCCATTAATTCTTAGTCAGAGACTCAATCAACCAGTGCATCCTGAAGGCACTGAATACAAACCAGATGATAAATCAAGCACTACAGCTAGAAATGAACCTTCATCGTAACCACCACTGACTCTCTTACAAGCTAAAGTTGTGATTATGTAGAACAGTTTTAGGTCTAACAAGGCACAAGATGCATGTTAGGGTAAGCAACAAGTGTTTTGTTACTTTCTCTGACTACCCTCACCAGTCTGTGTCAAGACATGCTGCATAATCACATGACTTATGTTGGGGAAACATGGTCTTTGGAAAAAATATAAACTGTGCAAGGCACAGCACAATAACTCCTATAATTACAAACTACAGCTATGTTGATACTGTCTGATTATTAAACATTCTCCTCAAGGTTCACAGAGTGTGGCAGTCATGTCAGGTTTGACTCTATTCTGAACAGGTCTATCAGTTATGCTCTGTTAGCTCCATTTACCATTTCCTAAGCACATTAAAGACAAAAGTGCTGGGAGATGGAGAGAACTTTAGGTGTTAGTTTGTATGTGTAGATGCAAGAGATGTTAAGATATCCAGTGTAAAATTTAGGCCAGACTGAGAGTTGGTGTTAGTTGTTATCAAATGTGATGTGATCTATGTGCTGTTATATGTAAATAAAAGCATACATTTGGTTTAGTTTTACAATGCCTTTATAACCTTTTTGGATCTTTTTAGTTTTGGTTACCTAGACTTTCAGTGGAAAGACCAAAATGGCGGACGCAATTTCACTGGATGTTCTTGGATCAACATCCTTGTGGAACCTGCAACAACACTCCAACCAACCAATCATATATGAGTAATAAGTTTACAGTAATTGTGAGATTTACCATGAGGTGTATTGTTATTCAGCTATTTTAGGAATAAATTATGGGTATGATTAGGGATAGAGTTAGGTCTATGTTTTTGGACAGGGATGTTTTTTCCAAGATCAACACTTGACAAAATCACAGCGAAACCTCTTGGTTTCATTAAAAAAAATATCTTAATTTGCATTTCAAAGATGAACCAAAGTCTTATGAGTTTGAAACGACATGAGAGTAAATAAATGATGATTAGATTTTCATTTTTGGGTGGCTAAGACCTTTGATGACAAAACAGCTTCTCTTTCATAATCGCAATGAAAATTAAACAGACAAGCCACATACACAAAAGTAAATGCATTTCCCTTTGTAAATACAGGATAGTATATATTAAAAAGTGACCTTAAAAGCATAAACTGGTCCCTGAGTCTTGGAATCTAGGCCCGTTCACATTAAGAATGAAAACTAGCTTTAATGATAACTAATAAATATACACAATACACATATATTATGCAAACCAAAACTTTTATTCTCAATTTGATCAATCATTTGACAGCACTAAATGTTATCATTACATTTTTGACATGAAAGGCCTCAATTTACCAGAAGTACCCGTAACAAACTTTAATAAAAATTCACTATAATATACTTACACTATACAGGTCAGGGTTATTATAAATGGAGATCCCGAGCAGAGACCCAGCTGAGCTGGGGTTTCATTGAGCCTGTTTTAGATTAAAAAGGCTTATGTGCCACTGCATTTCACATGTGGTTCATATATATAGTTTAATACTTTTATGTTTTTTAAAATGTCAAAATTGCAATAACACTTTAATTATATACAATAGCGCTATTTTGGATCAACACCAGAGAAAGCTTTTGTTGGACCCAGACCAAAGAAAGCTCAAATTCAGAATTTTGCTAGTGGGACAAAAAAAAGGGGGGGTATATTACATAATATCAAAGAAAGAAAGCCATACATTAAAACCAGAAATGCAGAGGTACACCAACCAAGCCTTTACCACTTGGAGCTGTTGTAGACGTCTAATGCAATTTAAATCTTTAAACCTCATATAGTAGATGTGTTATTATATTTGTACTAGCATAATCAAAGTTGTTTTAATATTATGAACAGTATTAACACTATTAATAGTCCAGAGTGACCTTTACCAATCAACATACAGTGTTTTTACAGTAACTTTGTCCCTGCATTGACAAGTACTTGTGAAGCTGTATTCATTGTCTCTGTCTGGACACGTCTGTCATACAAACTCACACTTGCAGGAATGTCCTGTTTGCTTCTGTCAGTGTGGCTGTAAAGCAATTAAGGGTAATTAAGAGGTTTTCTTAGGGGTGGACTAGGGAGAATAAGGCCTAAAGCTATAGAAAAGAATAAAACCCAGCAAGATATAAATCTGTATTCTAACCCAAAATAAACATTGTGTTAACTGTGTATAATAAATCTGTATTTAAATAAATAATGACTCGTCATGTTTTTGTATTATTATTATTATTATTATTTTCAGCATCATCATCTATAAAAACTGTATAAATATTTTATTTCATTTTAAAGAATATATTTTTACAAATATTAATCATATTTTTTAAGAATTTAACTCTTTGTCTTTGAAGTATCCCTTTCAAGAACTTAGGGGTGAAGCAAAGGTCAACCAAATTAGTGTCCTCAGCTAAATTACAGCAGCTTTTACTGTGAGGGACATCGTTTTGTGATTTAGGGGATGTGACCAGAGATAACCATAGTGACTCCACTGACACCATCCTGCCTGCTTCTTTGACCTCCAGTTTAGATTTTGACGCCCTTCCAGAGAAGCAGTATATCTAACATTCCACAAAAGCAGGGTTAACAAGCAATTACACTCATTTAAATCTAGAGGACAATTGCTCACTGGTTTTGAATCCACTGCATACAAGTGTGTCTATGAGAACCACATCATTCAGATGATTAAGATTAAATCATGAGTGCTGAGAGACTATGGGAGAACCTTTCTTAAGACATCTGTTCATAAGTGACCAGTAATTTGGGGAAAATATGACTCCATGCAGTCAACACACTAAAATCTGTGTGCATGAATGACTTTGAAGGTGTGAGTAGATGATAAACATATTTTCCTTTTCTAACCTGCACAAAGATAGGATTGTTGTATTTTGTCAGGGCTATGTGTATGTACTTTGAGCATTACATCAAGTATTTCACATGAAGATGTTTCACTGAGCTCATAGAGCTAATTTCCAAGACACTGAAAGACAGCAAAGAAACATAAAGTTCCTCCCTGGTTCCTAAAATGACTAAAATATTTTTTTTTAGCTTTTCAAAGAAAACACCTCACAATATAAATTCAGTCATATAAAAAATCTTAAAGCAATAATAAAAAAGGTTAAATAGTATGTGAGAATTTTTTTAAGAGGTATGAAGCACAGATATTTTCATAGTAAAACAAGACTTAAGATATATTGTATGCTTTCTATGTGTATCTATCTTAAATTATCTTTTCAACCTGACCAATAAAGCATATTTTTGCAAACTGACTTTTGTTTGATCTATCTCCAAGCATTCCATTTATAATGGTGTTTTTAAATTACAAAATGTTGTCAACAATGCACAAGAAGCTCTCAGTGGCATTACATATTCATAAATGACACTGACATATTTTTTTATATATTTTGACATTAGGGGAAGCCCATGCGGTCTTAAATCATTCACCACTGTAAATACAGGGACAACCATTTAAATTAGACAATGATCATTCAACAGTACCCCTCCCAAAATAAGAAATTTTGTAAGTACCCTTGTGGATGTAATCTGCCCTCATTGCTGACTCAATGGTCTATATACTGTGTTATTTCCCAGAAGTCATCAGCAATAGCAGGAGGGACATTTTTTATCTCTACCATGAAGGGTTTGTGTTCATCTACTCATCAGAGTGGCTTTTTAGGAATGGGCTCAGAGTAACTTTAACAATCATCACAAACTCTTCAGTCCTTTGATGGTCTAAACATTCTCTGTAGATACTGACTTGTCAACAGACTCACACTGCTCGAATTATGATGTGTCAGAGTGTAGTAAATACTGAATAAAAGTTAATAAAGAAAGCATTTAAAGAAGGAATTTAGTGAAAATATGCAACAAGTGAGCAAGTCAGCATTGGAAGACTGACAGTAATTGTGTAAAGTTTAGGATGCACTTTATTTTGACAGTCCGTTTAGACATTCTACTAACTATTAGTAACTTTGCAACTACATGCCAGCTAATTCTTATTAATCTGCAGCAACAAGTCTACGATCTCTCAGAGTACACTGTTAGGTGAGGTTAGAGTTAGTAGAATAAGTTGACATACACTTGCAAAGTTTCTCATAGTCAGTATGTTGTGGACCCTACAAAATAAAGTGATATTAAGCAGACAGTCTACTAATACTCTAATGCCAGCTAACACTTACTTACTGTTAGTAGAATATCGAATGCAGACTACCGAAATAAAGTGTTGCCAATTTTATTCTCTTTAGGAAACATGAACTGAAAACATGACATTTGAGAACAAGTCTGTGGTCTCAGCTACAAACAAAATCTTTAGTATTTAGAAACTCAGACATGCCATAAAATTAAGATATTTACAAAGTTTGGCATCATGATTCAATGGTAAAATGTGTGGGAAAATAAGCATAAAATAATAATATCATGTCTTATTCCACTCTCCCTCACACACCCACAAGTGACAAATGAAGCTTGTTCGGAGATGATTGACTCCATTAAATTAAGCTTAATTTTCTCTGTTTGTTTGTCTCTTTCACTGATCCCTGTAATACTGTCCTTTAAACTTTGACAGCTTAGAAACATATTTCCATTCCCTTGCCATGTAAACAGAAGACCCCATGCAGCCTCAGACACATACACAAACACTATACTCAAGGCAGATTTTGACTAGGTTGATCAAAATACATACTAGGGCCTCTCAAAAATACCTCATGGTCTGAAGTTGCTTATAGGGAAATGAAGTCAGCTTGTAAGCACAGGGTGGGAGACATTTCTTAGTCACTTCACAGTCTCATTTCTGTATGTAAGAGTTTCTCACTCCAGTAAGAACTAAAGCCGTACTGAGACTACTGCTACATTCAGGTTCAAGTTATTCAAGGGTATATATTACCTTATATACTAGAAAATATTTAAGGAATGCCACTCAACAAATCAATTCCAAGACCAGAACTAAAGAAAAAGTAAGGAAAGAAGTGATGGAAAAAAAAGTAGGACCAAAAGAAAAAAGTGGACCAAAACATTCAAACCTTTACAATCAAATGCCAATTCAATATTCCTCTGAAACATGTATTTTTAATTCAAAGACTGAGATGTGAATTGTAGTTCCATTATAATTATTATAAACACTTCAATGCTTCGCACCATCATTAAATACTTCTCATTTTTGGCCCACATTCTCAATAGCTAAACAGACTTGACAGATGATTTGTCCTCTGCTCTCCTCTCATCCACAGCTGTGTGATGATTGTGTGCTATGACATAAGCCTGATATACTAACTACAGTACATTAACAGGTAGGGTACAGTCAGGTGAAAGAGTGAGAGCTCAGATGTGTTTGGAAAAAGCTGTTTCAAAGTGATTTATAATGGTACAAGACATACACTATTTGTGTGTGTGTATTAAATTGATCAAAAGTTACAGTAAAGTCATTTAAAATATTACAGAAGATTTCTAATTCATGGCTGTTCTTTTATATATTCCATTCATCTGCTAATTCAGAAAACATGAAGCAGCGACTGTTTTTAGCATTTACAATACAAAATAAAAGCAGCATATTAGCAACGGCTGCTGATATGCTTTGCCATTGCAGAGATGAATTGCAATTTTTGAAATACATTGAATTAGATTGTTTAAATATTTTAAAATAATATTACAGTTTTATATAATACAGCCTTGGTCAACATAAAAATCTCTCCAACCCACTGGTTCCAAATTCCAGTCCCGGGGACCCCCAGCTCTTATTTGACACACTTGATTCAGATCATCAGCTCATTAGGAGAGAGATCCAGGAACTGAACTGTGAGTGTTTCAGGTAACAAAGCCACAGAAAATATGCAGAGCAGGGGCTCCCCAGGACTCAAATTGAGCATCACTGGTGTAAGTAACTGGAAATTGGAAATCATGCTAAAATCCTCGCAATACAAAGAATCAGAGAAACAAACAGAGCCTCCATTAGACAATGAAGTTTGCTAGTGACACCCACCATTTGTGAGCAACAGAAGAAAAACACAAGCACTACAGTGTGTTCATTACAAATACATCAAGGCGCGATAAACCACTATTTTAACAATCTTCTCCTGGAAGGGGAGACCACCCAGCTATACAGTGAAGTGTCAGTTCAGTCCAGGACCTGTTCTCAGTTGTTCCCTTAATAACACATGCAGACCCTCATAAAAGAGGAAGTATTAAGATGTCACAGAGTGATCCACTACAGAACATCAGAGGAACTGAAGTTCTTTTACAAGGTACATTTCCTCCAGGACAAGTTTGAGGATAACCCACACCCCCCTAGACTATGACAGACATTGTTATCACTTATATTCCGCTTAAAACTTTCCATAAGCTGCATTCAATTTATTCCTGATTATTTATAGTATTTTTTATATCTTTGCATTGCAACATAGTAACAACTGGTGAGTGAAAGAAAGAGAGAGAACACTCATCCGAGTAATAGGAGACTCTAAGTCATCTGTGTTTAAACAGAGTGAGATGTGTTTATGACTCCCTGCCTACTCTCCTCAAACAAGGCTGGCCTGGGAGGATGCACTGACCTAACATTGCTTCTCAAGAGAATAACTAGTGCCAACACGTACGCATATTAACACATGCACAAATTCTCTTACATATACAGTATGTTAATGCAAAATATATGATTGTAGTGACTAAGTGTTGCCATGATGTAACATAACTGTCCGTGTCTTTGTCTGAAGTGCCTTAAAGTGCATCCACAGTAAATATTTGAACAGATCATATGCTCAAACCCACTAAGTACGCCTGAGATCATAACATGAATAAAACTGTCAACGTTGAAAATGAAATGCTATAAGATTATGCTAACAATAAATGCTGAAAACTAGTGTCAAGCAGTTTGCAAGAATTCAAGGCATAACAAAACCACAAGTTTTGAAGTAGGGCTGGCAATATTGGAGTTCCCTGCTGGATGTGGACATCAAACCCTTCCTTCACGTCTCAAGGGTCTCCATCAAGCCCTGTTGCAAAGCTGTGAGCCAATAAACACATTTCATAACACAACACTGTTCCTTCTGCAAGTCGGTATGGATTCTAATATCTGATACAGCCTGTTTTCAGTGGTGAATTAGACTGTAAGCCATCTCAAGCTCTTCCATACTAAAACATATGAAACTCTTGAACTGACTTATTCAAAACAGATGCACCGCTTTGAAATTGGCCTTGATCACCATGGTAATGAACTCTCGTATGACCATTGCTCAACATGTTGACAGTAACTGCAGTACAGTACATAAATGACACTGATGCATTCTGATACATTTTTAGGGGAAGCCCATGCGGTTTTAAAGCAGCCTCCACAATACAAATTGCAAAATGAACATTAATTTTTACAGCCCTTCCAAAACATACATGTTTGTGTGTTGCTTTATGCCATGTCATTGCTGATTTATATAAGTAATTAGCAACCATACTGCCAGAGATAAGGAGGTCTTACCAACTACTGTATGTTCACATTGTCAGTCCAAATTTAATTATGTGTGTGTTCATCTAGAATCTGATCTAAATGATATTTCATGCAGTGTGTAACACAGCTCCAAGTGACTGAAAACATCCTACAAAGTTTTGAATCTGAAAGTGCACTGTGTATAAAGTTATTGCCTGCATCCCAATGTGCATACTATTCCTTCTTAAAATGTTATAGGCCTATTAGTAATTTTCAATACTATTTAGGGCAGATAGGGTGGATGGTATGCACACTGGAATGCAGCCATGCTGTAAAATAACAGCATATGATGGTTAGGTAGGTTTTAAGCTGGGATGCTAGTTTAAGCTGGTCCTTTGCTGGTTTATGCTGGTCACGTGCTGGCAAAGGACCAGCATAAATCAGCAAAGTACCAGCATAAACCAGTAAAAAGGACCAGCTTAAACCAGCATAAAGCAGCAAAGGACCATTTTAAACCAGCCTCCCAGCTTCAAAACTTACCTATCCAGCATATCCTGTTATTGTTTTGTTTTTTAGACATAAGACAATGTAAGTGTTCACAGCACTTCAGCTTCGCAGCAGAAATATCATCGCTCTCTCCCTCTCACTGCTGTCAATACAACCAAGGAGTGATGACTGCGCTTACAGAACTTACAGAAATGTGATTTAAATAAAATTTCAAACAACATGCAAATGTAGCTTGAGATTGTTTTTCACTACTCATAAAGTCACTAAAGTCACCATACTATCAAAATCGAAAAAATAATTTTTCATGGAATGATTCATATGTGTAATTTTATGTGTTGTGTATTTAATAATTTTTATGTGTTTATTATAATAACTGCCCCCCAACCCCCACATTCTGTTTTGTGCAACCTTCATATATCATCTTATCAATGG
Source organism: Enteromius radiatus (assembly GCA_032357445.1). Taxonomy (NCBI): domain Eukaryota; kingdom Metazoa; phylum Chordata; class Actinopteri; order Cypriniformes; family Cyprinidae; genus Enteromius; species Enteromius radiatus. The sequence goes on along the minus strand of JAUCMS010000127.1, from coordinate 2,114,722 downwards.
ATGACTGCAAATTTTTCTGATCCAAAAGGAACACCTTTTTATTGCAAAAACCTGGTCAGTTGTCTTTCTAACCTAATGCTAACCTGCACAGATTGATTAAAAGGCTGAAGAAAAACAATGGTTACTGAGCAAGTCTGACCGTCTTTATTGCTTTCCATGATGGATGATGGATGCTCTGTTATGATGGAAAATGACTATTTCTCTCTCTGTGTGAATGCTCTTTAAATTTTCCCACAATGCAGAGTCAGTAATGATTTCCCAAAGGGAAACATCTTCCACTTTCTGATCTTAATACTTGTGCTGGACATGGGCTTGGTGGCGGATTTGGATGATTAAAGGTCTGCAATATTGCTTCTAGCTTAGTTGTTAACATAAACCACAACATGTACCAATTGTTGGTATTATGTGATAACCAATACAGTTAATAACTTGTTTTAAATGGGACTATTCGATTCTTGAGATTCGAAGTAGGCTACAGTTCATAATATGACCATTAAAACCCATATCAAAAAAAGCTGATGTGTTCCCACTCAGACTTCTTTTTAGACATGTCAATTAGCAATAATATTATAGTCTATACTCATTACTTACCATACATCTTAGTGTTCGCCATCGCCAAAAAAACATAACAATAATAAATGTGCTCTATTTTTGCAGCCTTTCAAATAGCAATTGTAATATTCAAATGCATAATTACAGAGTGTAATTGTTATCCAACAATTTAAATCAGTCAATAAGGGTATGGTCAGTTTGTCTTTTGTGTTTATCTCTGTCTTTTTGAACATACAGTACATTATTTGGTTTTCTTAAAAGATCACATCTCACATGTTATTAACTTCCATCTTTAATAATATTTGAAACCTCTTGCATTTCTGGGCTGTAACACCCATCAGCTTAAAGGTCAAACATTTTTGCCAGGCCAGCTGGATGTGGGTAGATATTTGGATAGGCCAAAGACAATTCATTCAGTGAGCTGCTGGAGGATAAGAAAACTCCCAAACCAATGCTTTTTGGTGCATGTTTTGACTATGTTGTTTGTAGGTTTGTAAAAGACCTGTGAAATTAATTAATAACAGCAAGGACATACCTGCTGTGAATTACACAAAACTTATGCATAGATGCTTGATCAATACACCATATAACATGCTGGATTTACCAACATTTATCTGCCATTATACATTACAAACATAAATACTAGGGTTCTTTTTCCACTTGTACTCTCTGTTTGATGTTTGGACACCATGCTGTTTCAATCCATTTAATTTAAAAAATAATATAAAAAATAATAATAATAACAACAATAATTATTTAAATCTTCACTGTTCAGTGGAACTGAAAGACCTTGCTTTCCTACTTTATTAATATCCGGGTGATGAAGAAGACTGCCCACGCTGCTCCTCTTCAAGTTGTGGCATAAATCAGCCTTTATTCGAGCGCAGTCTGGGGAGGCCTGTGGCCTTTAGACCTGCTGAGACAGGACTGTGAAACTGTAGGTGTGAAAGAAAAGATATTCAGAACAGGAAAAATATTACCATAACACACAGTGGGTGCAAGAGGAAAACGGCATTCCTCATCAACAGTTTGTCTCTGTCACAAGTCCCAGAGTCTCCTTTGCAACCAGAGAGGAACAATGTGTCATTATAACTCTCATTGATTCATTTTAGATTTTGAAATACCCACTCCCCAATGCAGATGGGAGATTGTAGCAGGTCACTGATGTTAGAGTGTTGGCAGAAATGTATATTATGTAATCTCTCAATAGCCAATATAATAATCTCACAATGGGAAATGTCCAAATGAGGGAAATGAGGTGGGTAGAGTACGCAAAAACTGTACTCAAGTAAAAGTAAAAGTACTTATAGAAATATTTACTTCAGTAAAAGTAAAAGTAATAGGCTGAATAGTTACGTGAGTAAGAGTAAAAAGTATTGGATAAAAAAACTACTCAATTAGTTACTAGTTACTTTGGATCATATACCGAATATCTCTAGTCTATCTTATATTTAGATATATAGAAAAAAATTATATATATATATATATATATATATATGCACACACACAGACACACACACACACCAGAAAATCATAATTGTTGATCCCTTGAAAATGTAATTGCAATTTTTAATTATGATTTTCACAATTTACACTGAATGATGTTTATACTGTTTTGATGTTTATACTTGAAGTAACTGCATACCATACTTTACTGTTCTTTGCAGCTTTCTATTCATAGAATCATTCATAGATTCATTCAGAATCCTGAATAAAATGTCACGTCACACGGCAAAACGGTTTCCAACACTGCTATAAATCATATTAGAAAGATTTCTGAAAAAATATTACTGAAAACTGGATTCAGCAGTTTTGCATCACTGAATTAAATTATATTTTAAAGCAGAGGTCTCCAACCCTGCTCCTGGAGAGCTACCGCCCTGCAGATTTCAGCTCCAACCCCAATCAAACACTCCAGAAGCAGCTAATCAAGGTGTTCAGGGTTACTTAATAATTACAGACAGGTGTGTTGGAGCACGGTTGGAGCTAAGATCTGCAGGACGGTAGCTCTCCAGGAGCAGGGTTGGAGACCTCTGTTTTAAAGTACATTAAAAATTTATATTTTATAATATAATATAATATAATAAATATAATAATAAAAAATTGCTTATCTTATTTCTTGTCTCACAGGACCAGCTTTGCAGTAGGCGGAGACAATTTGGAGTCAAGTGGGGCCAGCTGTAAGCTTATATGCAGCATTCACCCAACATTTGTTGTAGTGTTCTGAAGTGTTCTGTCGCACTGACTCTGAAACATTGGCTGGTGAGGAAATATATAATCTCCATCAAAATACAATCTCTATTCAAGAGTATTCTTTGTAGTTTCCCACCCTAGCCACAGCGAGTGGATGGAAAGAACAATCGTTATTAACCACCTTTCGGCAGTGACTGGAACCAAATCTTTGTCTCATGTTGGCTGCATATGATGATTCACTGGGACTGGAAAAGTTTATTCAGCCGGCCATCCACTGCTTCGTCCATGTGTAATTGTATGCCATACATTCATCTGAATCCATGCAAGTGGATCTTAAATGTCTTACGCCCAATGAGCGTCAACGGGACTCTGTTTATACTGTGGTACTGCTGGGCATCACATCCGTGAATGTCCTTGTCGTCCTCCACAACCCGGGGTGAGTACCATTTTACCAATGATTGAAAAGATGTCTCCACTTACTGCCAATGTGACCCTTACTGCCAATGGTGTCTCCATTGCAGTGGCCACCCTCCTCGACTCAGGTTCCGCGGGCAACTTCATTTCCGTGTATCTCGCCCGCCAGCTCAAAACTTCTCCCAGAGAAATTATCTACCATGTTCAATCGATTACTGGACAGCCTCTCACTGATCATTCAGAGCCCCCTTCAGAAACCGTCCGTCAGAATTCCAGAATGTTATTCAGACTACCAGGATGTCTTTTGCCCCAAGAGAGCCGCCAAATTGTTGTTACATCGACCATGGGACTGTGCCATCGATCTGCTCCCTGATGCTCCAGTGCACCACAGAAAAATCTATCCACTATCCATCCCTGTGAGTAAAGCCATGGAGCAGTACATCCAGGAAGCCCTTCAACAAGGTTACATTTGCCCTTACACTTCCCATGCTGCATCTAGCTTCTTCTTCATGGACAAAAAGGATGGTGGACTACAGCCCTGTATAAATGATTGTGCACTTAAACAAATAATGGTATTGTTCAAATATCCTCTCCCCCTGGTTCCAGCAGCCATAGAAAAGTTACATGGGGCAACCACATTCATTAAACTTGATCTCTGTAGTGCCTATAATTTGATTAGAATCAGAGAAAGCGATGAGTGGAAAACAGCTTTTATCACCCCTACCGGCCACTAAGAGTACTTGGTCATGCCGTATGGGTTTGTAAACGCCCCCTCTATATTTCAGAACTTTATGCACAAGATCCTCAGAGACTTCCTTCAACGCTTTGTCATAGTCTATATAGACGATATCCTCATCTACTCACAAAACCAGTCAGAACTCCAGCAACATGTATCCCAAGTATCACAACACCTTCCTGAATTGTTCCTGAAAGCCCAAAAAAGTTAATTCCATCAATCATCCATTCAATTACTTGGTAATCACATCAACCACACAGGTGTCCGCATGGATGAGGGTAAAGTCAAGGCGGTTACCAACTGGCCCACTCCATCCACCATCAAAGACCTCCAGAAATTCCGCGGATTTGCAAATTTCTAACATAGGTTCATCAATAACTACAGTATTCTCGCCAGTCCCCTCACATCACTCCTATGCAACAAACCCAAAACTCTGTGCTGGACCCCAGAAGCCTTGCTGAAATACGGATTCACAACGGCACCTCTTCTTTTCCATACCAACTTCTCCAGGAAACTCAGTCTGGCGGAGAGGAATTATGACATTGGCAACCGAGAGCTGTCGGCGATCACACTGGCATTGGAGGAATGGAGACATTGGTTGGAAGGTTCCATTCATCCATTTCAAGTTCTCACACACCATAAAAACCTCACACACCCACGACAAGCCCGATGGGCATTATTCTTCAACAGATTCCATTTCACCATCTCATATAATCCTGATTCCAACCTCACCTCTGAATATCATCCCCAAGCAAATGGGCAAACAGAGCGAAAAATCCAGGAAGTGGACTGGTTCCTCCGTACTTCTGCCATAGCCACCAAGACTCCTGGAACCAGTGTCTGGGCTGGGACGCCCAAAATTCTCTGCGTCAAGCATTTACTTGCCTCACCCCATTCCAGTGCATACTCGGATTCCAGCCCCCATTATTCCCATGGAATGGTGAACCATCTGATGATCCTGCCATTGACTATTGGTTCCAGGAGAGTGAGAGAGTCTGGGACGAGGCTCATCACCATATCCAACGGGCAGTGCGCAGGCACTATCGGCCTATCGATGTAGATCTGAGGCTCCTCAAAATCAAGTTGGCCAAAAGGTTTGGCTATCTACCCGGGACATTCGCCTGCGCCTGCCCTGTAAGAAGCTTAGTCCCAGGTTTGTTGCTCCCTTCACCATCGTGGAGCAGATCAACATATACATATTCAGCTCATCTAAATCAGGTATTTAGTGCTTTTCGGGAGTTTGTAAAGAAGTGGAAGAGCAGAGGTCCTGTGGCTGCATTTGGACGGAGCAGGAACTGAACAGTAGGAGGAAAGTTAACATTTTGAAGAGGCAATGGTGGCCAAAAAGAAGAGCAAGAACACAAAAGAAACAACTGACTTCAGTGCATTATTATGATATAATGACAGTAAAACAATCTATAACACGACCAAAGCGATAATCATCTTCTTTATGATTTTAATTTGGAAAATTGTGTCAGCTTAATTATAATGAAAACATTATTGTAGGACAGCAGCAGTGAAATCACTCAAAACTTGTTGGATGAGTTAGGTTAAATGTAAATATTGCAAAATATTCTCTGTCATTCACTGATGTTTGTGACAGATGCAGGTGGCAGATCTATGACCAATTTTGTGCCATTAAAGCACATTTGATTTAGTTTACCACAAATTGTTAATTAATACTAACATGCAGTAATTAACATGTAAATAAGGTGGCGTTATTCATGCAGTAATTCATGTGAGTCATGTTGTAGTTAAGTTAGTTCTTCATTAATAGATGTCTTCATCATTAGTTTATTTAATTTATGTCCTGTTATTGTAAAGTGTTACCAGCAAAGGCATTCAGGAACAGGCCGCGCACCGCTGCGCAGAGCTAACGTGGGTTTGGTAGTTGTTTATTTCATACTTTGTGACAGCTTATTCAGTGTATAAATTAAACTTTGTATTTAATATATAAGGTAGTGGTATCTCATACTGTAATTAAACGTAGCATATCTGTACTGTGGAACTGTAGACAGCACACGAGGTGTTCATCTAAGATCTTCATAGCTAGCAAAGAATAGCCTTTGCTGATTTGACGGTAGATCCAAAGCCACGTCTTCAATGGTCTTGATGTTCTTAAATGTTCTGTTACAACTCTGAGTGAGAAGCGCTGCAGATGAATCATCACATGTGTCAGGGAACTTAATCAATCAAACTTGATCAAAGGTTTGCTAACTGGTTTGATCAAGCATTTGAACAGAATTGACTCAATAGAACGAATGGGCATCGTTCATTACCCAGAGAAACGGCCAGTTTGGAATAAACAGAAGCATTTTTAACTTGAATTAAGATGAAGTAACGAGAGAAGCATCACCCACAGTAACAAAGTAAACATACCGTTTTTTTCACTAAAAATTTACTTGAGTAAGAGTAAAAGTATACCCACCTTTAAATATACTCTAAAAGTATTAGTTCCCAAAAATTTACTCAAGTAAATGTAACAAAGTAATGTAACTCATTACTACCCACCTCTGGAAATGTCTAATGTTTACACAGAGAAAGAAAAACATTGTAAAAGAATATGATTCAGCTATACAAAGTATGATATTGGCACCCCAGATCTACAAAGGGAGTACAGAGCTTGTTTCCCATTCTGAAAATAGAACGATATCTACTTGAGATAAACGGGCAGATTTTAATGTACGTGTGGAGTGAGTGGGGAGGGTGGGGGTCTTTTTACCAGAAGAACAGTATCAAGCGGAAACTGTGCCCCCTCAGTCTGGGAACCCACCTTGCAGAGGCGTCAGGCAGATAAAGAGTGGAAAATGCTTGATCAGCCAGGAGACCACTATCTATCACCAGCGTCCCATTGCTTCCGGGACCAAAAAAGAGACTGGGAAGAAGGAGATACTTGTGTGTGTGTGTGTGTGTGTGTGTGTGTGTGTTTGCGCGCACATGCTTTCTAAAGTGTGTTAGCTGGACAAAAAAAGAGACACGTGACTGTACTCAGTGATTTGGGTTGAGTGAACAACTTGGTCCAAAGTTGAGTAAACTCAAAAAAACTGTGCAACAAGTTGCCTTGAAATTTTAAGTTAATTCAACTTTTCATTTTTTACAGTGTATGTATATCATATATGTTTTGTTAGCATTCATGTTTTTTTATCCAAATAAAGTATATAAGGATAAATACAAATGCATGCAAATTTGGCAGGGACCTCACCAAATAATAAACCTTTTCACATTATTCTGTGGTAAAGGACGGATACCCAACCCGGGCCCGACGGTACCCGACGGGCCGGGCCAGGATTGGACAGATATTTAGAAAGCATGCTCGGGTTTGGGTCGGGCTCGGTCACATCAGCGCGTCGGGTCGGGTTCGGTTACTGCTCTGTCAGACGAGGGTCGGGCTCGGACAGAAAAATGCGGCCCGATCCGCACTCTATTCTGTGGATCCATATGCAATGTCAATGAATGGAAATGAGCAGTGTATTTTTAAAAACAATTTCTTCTGTTTTTGACATAAGATGATGGTAAATCATGGCTATTTTGATTATTCTTTATAATATATATATATATATATATATATAATTATTATTATTTTATTATTTATTTATTTATTATTATTATTATTATTTGTTTGGGTTTTTTATTTTGTTGAGTGGAACATTCCTTTAATGCAAAAGCAAGTTTAAAAGGATACTCCATCTAAATCTTCCCTCATGCTGTCCCATATATTACTTTTTTCTTCTGCAGAACACAAAGATTTTTTAGAAATCAATCCATCTCTGTGAGTCCATATAATGCATGTGGATGAACCCCTTAAGGCTTAAGATGACACTTCAATAACCACAAAAGTAAACAAAATGGTAATCCATACAATCACAGTTGATAAATCAAAAACTTCTTAAGCGATAAATAGTGAAAAAAAAAAACTTTTTAAACACCACTTCCAGCCAAATGCCAGATCAAAAGAGGTTTTGAAGCTTTACAACAAACATGTTTTGAAGTTAATGTGAGAAGTGGAACAGTGAACAATTCTTGTAAGTTTCACAACATGCTTACACTTCACATTCATATTTCAAGCCTGAACAGCTGACAGGTTGTGTATAGATGTAAAAGTTTAAATTACTAGTTGCCTATTTTTCTGTCACATGCACATATTCACATTTAGTACTTGTTTTTTTGACACACACACAGAAACAAATCTTATACTGTGCTGCCTCAGGTCTGTATTGTCTCAGTGAACGAGACATAAGGGCTTGTGCATGAGACAGGTGAGAAGGAAGGCTGTTTAGACTTTCTGCAGCGCTACAGCCATCGTTTACTGTTTGTGTTGGTCTCTATCAGCTGCTGCTCACAGTGACGTTGTTGACACAGCGGAAGCTTCTGTCACTGGCCACATGATCGGCTGTTTATGCACTCCTCAGAACAACAGCAGGAGAGACAGCATTTAAACAAACATTTCCTGAATTCCTCAAAGTCTTTGCATACAAGACAACATCATGTTTTCTTTGTAAATTAAAGACAAATTGCAGAAAGAAAAAAAAATCTAATTAAAACATCTTCCAGGGTATTTTGTATGTGCTTATGCTAGACTTCACTGAATTCTGGGTGATTAGTGGATAATATGCAAAAGTGTAAATATCACAAATGTTTCATCAAAAAAAAAAAAATTTCAGCAGCATACTATATATTTTTTGTTTTATTATTTAAGGATAAGGGTATACAACATTATATGCTCAGCCATACAAATGGATTAAAAGAGTGCTAACAACACCCACCAATTTACTCTCACACTTCATTGTTTTCTCTTTCCATCTCTCCACCTTTCTCTCACGCCCACACAGATTGGTGGTGTCACAATGAGGGTGGTCTTTCTGACTGTCATTACCTAACCTGTAGCTTAAGCCATTAGGATTGGGAATCAAGAAGTACCCTAGTTCTTATTTAAAACTTATAGAATATTTCTTTTTTCAGTATACTAGTTCCATTAGCCAAAAAAACTCAGAACCAGAATCTATAGAAAACAGAAATCCAAACAGTGTAGACCGAACAAATTACTTTATTGAGTTAGTTTCTGATAGAAATGTATAATGCAATTCCAGCAGGTTGTTCAAATAGCAATGTGTAGTTATACAAATACAAATAAATGAATCAAGCATGTTCCCATTCAAGACAAATTACTGGATTCCATTTATACCACCTGTAAAAAAATCTGTTCTGAATTCCTGAATTACTTACTTACTAAGAACCAATAACTGAATTTGATTTGTAAAAAATGTTACGCTCTCAGAAATAAGGGTGCAAAAGCTGTCACTGGGGTGGTACTTTTTCAAATATGTGGAATTTAAGTACTAATATGTATGTTTAAGGTACCAAAATGGACCCTTTAGGTACAAACATGTGAAGGTACCACCCGAGTGACAGCTTTTATACCTTTCTTTCTGAAAGTGTACAGTTCACAATCTACTCTCATCATTTTCTATTAGCACTCATTCAGAATCAACTCACATTTGAATGTGTAAGGCCTAATAATATGGATAATACGGCCTATAATGTGTTATTTGACTTGATTGAAACATAATTGCCACTTGCCGCTACTTGATAGCTTATACAAGAACTGCTGTGCTTTTACAGTCTGGGAACTGGGTCAGTGTAAAAGAGTAATAATTACTCTGTGTAGTGTAATTTCATGATTGGGGTTGAGTAAGGACAGATCTCAAAAGGCAGAGGTACACATAGAGGTTGTATTTTTTTGCCCCTCCTCTGGTCGGCCACTTGCTGAGACTAAATGGGTGGCCCTGTCAGGGCAGTCACCATTCACTCACACAGTCACACTCTCTTTGTATGCCACACACACACACACACACTTAGGCACAAACTTAACCCTATCAGTGGCATGCGTAAAAACAGGCTATGTTTATGTCAGCTTTTGTCGAGGTGTAGTACAGCATCAGGTTGTTGTTTAAAGGCCCACCCTTAGCAGAGATAACAAACCCTTTTTTATTAGTGTTACGGCCACTGTGCCCAGGGTGCACATAATGGAGAAGGGCTTGATTGTCTATTGAGTTCAAAAGTAATTTAAACTATATGCTGTAGTGTGGTAATAATCAGATTTAAAAATAAATTTAGCCATTAAACTATCACTGAAAGATCCAACACAGGTGTTTGAGAAAGCCAGGTGAGCTGACTTGACTTCTTCATCTCCTTCCTCTTCAAAAGTAACACCTGCTGAATTCACACACACATCTCTTATTGTCAATGCTCTACAGAACATTAGAGGTCATCTTAACCAGTACTGTGTCTGTGTGTGTGATTAGACCAGGTGAGGAGGTTCATCCAGTCTGAAACCCACACATTACAGACTGTTATAAACACACAGGCCCACACGAACAAATCTACACACACACACATACCAGCACAAGCACTGAATTAGATGCCATGCAACACAAAGAGGATATTATGTCAAACATTTAAAACTGATGCTGCTAACAGTGTTTAACTGACCATATCACCATATTTGGACAATAAGTTCACTCGTTCGAATGCTTCTCATTGGGGGAAGTGACCAATGAGGCCTTTTGGTTGCTTTCATGTGTAGAGGAGTCATTTTAAACACCTGTGAGGAAAAGGAGAACCACACGTTACACATATCATTACAACTTCAAAGGTCATATGCATAAAATATTAATTTGAGGTTTAGTTTACCACCTGTTTTGTTGTCTTCTTTTCTCTTTTCTTTCAAAGAGAACTTGCTTACATCTGGATTGTACATATTAGTTCACTCGGCAGATATGTTAATACTTTCTACGTCAGAGAAAGAGCAAAATGATAGGAAAAAACAGTTACTGACTACAGTAAGGTAATTCCATTATTTAAATGAATCCAACTATGTCTGCTGCCATCAGTGTGCAATGCAAGAGATAGTCCATCTAAAAATAAAAACTGCATCATTTACTCACCCTGTATTCTTGCGTGGAACATAATAGAAGATATTTTTTAAAAATAGGGTTTAAATGATTTTATGAATTAAAAAATAAACTTTTCTGTGTTCTGAAGGAGAAAAAAAGGATTAAAACAGCAAAGGTGAGCGCCTGACAGAATGACATTTTTCATATATTTTTGGGTGAATAATTGCTTTAACAGGTTAGTCTGATACTTTCCTAATACTTTTTCAAATGCTTTAAACAAAAGGCTACACTAAAACCCAGCTAAAAACCTAAAAAACTGCTTCCAGTATACTGGCCACATGCTATATTTAATTTATTTAAACATTTCTCTGATCTTCTTCTTTATGGCAGCAAATGCTATAGGTTATCTCTAGTTCTTTTGTAAATAACAATAAATGTTATCAGTTTGTTTATCTACAGGCCCTTGAAAAGGGATTTCTTCGGAATACAAATTAAGATATTTTTGATGTATTCTGAGAGCTCCCTGGCCCTCCATAGACTGCAAGGATGCCTAGGCATGAAGGCTCAGAAACGTAGAAAGGAGATTATTAAAATACGCAACACACTTCATACTGACTATCAGAAACTCTGCAAGTATATGTCAATTATTCTACTAACCCTAAACCTACCCTAACAGTCTACTCTGAGAGTTAGTAGACATGCAGTTGTGAATTAATGAGAATTAGTTGACATGTAGTTACCAAATCACATAGTTAGTAAAATATGGACTATCGAAATAAAGTGGAACCTATCTGAAAATACAAATCCAGTAACAGGGACAGATATGCATCCTCCACTATATTTCTGTATCATAAAACAAAAATAAAACCTGGATTTATATCTAAATCCTAAATTAAACTAGATGATTTAAGACTAATCATTTGTGTAAAATATAATGATATAATGACATCAGTGTTGTTTTCGTCAACGATGACGATGACGAAATAATTTCGTTGACGCCACTTTTTTTCATGACAATAACGAGAC
>JAUCMS010000127.1:2084553-2099179 GCA_032357445.1 Enteromius radiatus | reverse complement strand
TTTTACAAAAGGAGGAACGTAAAAATAAAAGTCATTCAGAAGCGTTGTGAATAATTTCAATATTATGGGTTAAAACCTGCTCTTCTGGCACCATATTAGATAGAAATGTCATAATTTATTTATTTATTTATTTTTACTATAATGTGCCTTATTTGATTAGTATTGAAGCTAACACATTTACTTGCAGTGGATGTGAGAATACTGATAGAAAATATTTAAAATTCAATTTTCACTGCAAACGGTCATTAACAAATAAGGTCTTAAACATCTTTTAAAACAGCTGAAATTCACACATATTCTTTATACAACTATTTTTTGTTATGATTTACTCATCCTCATGTCATTCCAAACCTGTATGAGTTTTTTATGATGAACATAATATGGTTGATGGTTCCCATTAACTTCCATATCATCCTCCTCTACTCAATGGGGACCAACAACAGTTGGTTCTTCAAAATTCTATCCTTTTGTGGTCAACACAAGAAAGCTACTTATACAAGTTTGGAAAGGCATGTGTTAAAAGTTGGCAAGATGTCCTGTTAATGATATCTAAATTATATTTTTTAACTGTAAAGGGAAAAACTGATATGCCAGGCTCCACAAGCGTAATGAGTTTAAACTGGTATTCAAATTCTTCAAAATTATGGAACAATAATGTACTAATGTCATGAATCTTTCCATGTGATTGTCAGTGGCCTCAACATGTTTCACATATGGTACAACAAGATATCAGCAGTGGCAATGAGAAGAGTTTGATTTGGCAACAATTCAAGTCAGTGTCACATTTTCAAGATATATTGATATTCTCATCGGTCTGGTCTGTTAGCATCCATGAAAATACTGTAACTAAATGATTTATAAGCTAAAGTGGTATACCATTGGGAAAACTGAAAGAAATTATCCAGTGATGAAAAGCTGAGAGAAATTAACGCAATGACGGAACTGTGGGGTGGGGTTTGAACCATTAAGACTTGCGTAAATGCATAAATCTAAACAAGATGCTCTTTTCACTCCATTTTCCCATAGCTTACCAGTGTAGAATATGTGTATGATTAAATAAGTTTTTAGAATATTCTAAAGAAATGTAGAATATTGCAGCTGGAAGTTGCAGTAGTTCCCATTGTCCATTGAAAACTTTTTTTTTTTTTAATTACAGTGTTTTAATCTGCCAGTTCAGATTTGAACTTTTCAAGAAAACCCAGTTGCAGCAATAATGGCCGCCTGCATGTGTGTGGGCATTCATGTGTGCAGTAAATCAATGAGAACGCTATTTCTGTGGTTGGCTTCATTTGGAAGGAAAGTGCTGACTCACTGTCTGACAAACTAGTCTGTTGAATCACATATAAGCATCAAATTAAACTTCCTTCATAAAAATTAGTACAGTTCAGTTCCTTTCAAATAAATAAATAAATAACAGAACTCACACAAGTTTGACATTTACAGTGGACAAACTCATCTGTGATGACCTCTGATGAGCTTCTAAAAACTAGCCACTCAAACGCAGTAAAAATAGATTAAGTGCTGCCAAGGAGCAGCGGAGGACAGAGGTCTGCAGAATATCAGATAAAGCACTATCACTTTGCGAGAAATATCCAGACCAATGCAGACTTTAGAGGAGTCCAGGAAGTGTAGATGCCAGAAAAACCAAGTCATTCAAGTAATAACACAACTATTATAATTGCTTATATTTTACTAACTCTACACCCCAAGTATTTAGCTACTTCTTCTTTAAATGGTAATCTATTTTATCAAAATGTGCTAGTAAAATCCATTGACTGCAGGTCCTGTTCTGTCTCTGTTATCACCATTTAAAGTCACCAGTGAAGCTTTAGGTGGTAAAAACACATGACGTTCTGAATCTTATCATGAGAATGCAGAATGCCTCATCAATGAACAGTGAGACTCATGTTGACAGGCAATACATGTGACCGATGAGGAGCCACTGTCCTGTCTGCAGCTGCACCTGTCTGACAAGCCATATTTGAGCACTTCCGTTCCAGCGCATTCCATCAACAAACCATTTAATGGTAATACATATTTATGCTGCAGTTTTATAAGTACAGAGAAATCAAAAAGAAGGTCATCTGTTACACACCACCACTAAATCCCACCTCATAATGTCCTAAGGAAAATAAAACCAAACAACAAAATTACTCTTATAGAAACAAAGTGAGAATAAGGTGGCACAGGGTCCTCATCAAAGCATCAAACTTTTTTACAGGATCTATGGACGTGTTTCTGCAGGAGACATTTTTTTTTGCAAAAACAGCAACAAAGCATTACATTTTTATTGGCTTTAGGAACAATATTTTTTATCTTTCTTTGAAGATTGTTATTAGCATTAGCATGTGATCCACAGATTTCGTTGCTACTTACCATAACCTAAACATATTTTATAGACATTCATTTTAATAGAACTGCATATTATCCAAATACAAAAAAATAGTGTCTTTAATCATCTATTAGCTCTTAAAAATCAATACAACGCATTTACATAGCATGCTGTTATTTATTAGTTTCTTATATTCTGGTAAAAACAATTAATGAGTAAAAGCAGACATTAGCTGCATTCCTGCAAAGCATTTATTCTTCGGCAAATTAACCAATTGACTGCTAACTTAACTCAGCAAGAGACCAAAGAGTGAGGCTCTGAACTCAGCAGAGGCCTGAGGAACTAAAAAGTATACAAGCAAAGTATAAAAAGTCTGCAACAGACGCAATAAAGGAAATGATATGTGGAATAGAACGTCCTGCATTTGTGCCCATGCATCAGTATGAAGAGTATTTTTCTCACATATATTGAAAAAACACCATTTTAAATACTAATGTATTTAAAATGCATGTAGAACAAATACATTCTGATTCTGTTCCTTACATTTTTTCAACTACAAAAGCTTAAGGTTCTACCTGACCATAAAAATGTATTTAATTGTTGCAGTCAATACACAGTTTTATTCAATAATGAAAAATCAGATTCACAAAATTGATTGTAAATTTAACCTAACCTTTAACTAAATTTGCATTGGCTTTAATGCTCTGGAGAGGAAGCTCTTTGCTAGTATTGGCACAATGAATTGGCAACTTAATTCAGATTGCATCTAAGTATCTTCGTAACGCTGTGACCCATCATGTTAACACATGTAGCCGCTGACATAAAAATTAACGAGAGCATCTTCTGGGTCATTGGCCCATAGCCTGAAGAGAAGAGCCCTGCGTGTTCTCTTTGAAGCCTAAACATTTACTCTAAGACTGCCCTACTGTGGCAAGGGCTCGAGGGTAGAGGTTCTGCTAACAAGCTTTTCCCACACACAGGCTGAAAGCCCACTCAAACTGATAAAGTCCTAAGTCAGCCATGAGCAGCTCTGTTCGAAGAGGAGGAATAAAGCACAGAGACCTTCAAATCTGCTTAGAAATGGTCAACACAAAAACTCCCAAGTTGATTCAATGATGCAAGCAAATCTTTTCCATCCTCCTCAAGCCTATACAGTTAAATACACAACACTAGTACAGTAAACAGAGAATGTGAACCGAGAGAACTTCACAGATACTTTTCTCTTACATCTTGTGAACACATGGAAACAGGATGCCAACTGATTACTGCATTCTCTTCCTCTCCTCTATCCATGAAAAGATATAATTCATTTTTCGTATGCTAAAAAGTGATTCATCACTATGCTAAAAAAAACACATCTTGTTGTAAATGAGAGCCAGAACTGTTTCCATTCTATCACTTGAGAGGTTCCAGCCAGCTGGAGCAAGTTCTGCTGGCAACAGGTGGATCAAAGGGATTTCTGTCACTGTGGCGTTTTCCTCTTCATCACAGCTTCCACAGAAAGCAGTGCAAAAATAAAGCTCCTATGCACAATTTTCACAATTTAATGCAAATTGTATTAATGCAAAATGGTGTGTGGGCATTCATGTGTGCACATACATTCCAGTAAATCAATGAGAACGCTATTTCTGTGGTTGGCTTCATTTGAAAGAAATGTGCTCAATCACTGTCTGACAAACTTGTCTGTGGAATCACATAGGCATCAAATTAAACTTCCTCCATAAAAATTAGCACAGTTCAGTCCCTTTCAAATGAATAGATAAATAACAGAACTCACACAAGTTTGACATTTACAGTGGACAAACTCATCTGTGATGACCTCTGATGAGCTTCTAAAAACTAGCCACTCAAACGCAGTAAAAATAGATTAAGTGCTGCCAAGGAGCAGCGGAGGACAGAGGTCTGCAGAATATCAGATAAAGCACTATCACTTTGCGAGAAATATCCAGACCAATGCAGACTTTAGAGGAGTCCAGGAAGTGTAGATGCCAGAAAAACCAAGTCATTCAAGTAATAACACAACTATTATAATTGCTTATATTTTACTAACTCTACACCCCAAGTATTTAGCTACTTCTTCTTTAAATGGTAATCTATTTTATCAAAATGTGCTAGTAAAATCCATTGACTGCAGGTCCTGTTCTGTCTCTGTTATCACCATTTAAAGTCACCAGTGAAGCTTTAGGTGGTAAAAACTAACCCATGACGTTCTGAATCTTATCGTGACAATGCAGAGCATGTCTCTGATAACCTCTGCTTCCTCATGTACAGTGGAGACTCTCCTGTGTTGACAGGCAATACATGATGATGAGCCACTGTCCTGTCTACAGCTGCACCTGTCTGACAAGCCATATTTGTGGCATTTGGAACCATGGAACCATTGCAATAGTACAGCTGCTTTTCTTTACAAATTCTCAGACTGGTACAAGCGACAAAAAAAGTGACAATTTTCTGTTTTCAAGATGTAAATTTTATTTATGCTAAATGGAACAGAACTAGAAAAGTTTAATTAAATATAATCTTTCTTTTTTCTTCACAGACGAAACACTCTGACAAACATTTGCTAGCGAGACTGCAGATGTCTTTTGTCAGAGACTGAGTACAGTTCTCGGAGATCTGAGCGAATTCACACTTCAGGCTCAAGGAACGTCCGTGAGAACTTTCTATTGCACAAAAGGTTCATTGTGGTGGAAAAGGTTCTTATTTATGTTCTTCACACTAAGAAAAAATTGTTCTTTTAAGAACCTTTCACTGAAGGATTCTTTGAGGAACCAAATGGCTCTTCTATGGCATTTCTGCTAAGAACCTTCTTTTTTAACTTTTTGTATGCAGCCATATTTGCATCTTTGTTATTTGCATCATTCCATGCATATAAATCTGCTTAAGAAACTTGCAGCTTGTTCTCTTCTAAGTTTTAATTTTATTCTTCTCTGAATTCTGTATAATACCTTATTAGTAACTTCAGCAGATTCTGCTTTTATGCAGATGTGATTAGGGAAAGTAGGTACTTTAAACAGAAGAGAAACTTTAAACTTCGGGAAAGGAAAAGACTTACTCACAGATGCTCGCTACGTAAGAAAGCTGCGACAGTTGAGTGCGTGAAGTGTCCAACATTCCACACTTCATTTTTTCAGGTACTTGAAGTGCACTTTTTCACTTTTGTCTTAAGATGCACACTTTTTCTAAGGAATGTTGATAAAAAAGACTTAAATTTCCTAATTGAACTTTGGCCTAATCCTTGCTTAGGCTAAGCCCTGTCTGTGAGACCAGGCCTACATCTATTATTAAGATAAATTGCATACATGCTATTGCCGGTCAGCTGAGGTAAACCATTCATTATAATCATGCAAAACTCCCTAAAAAAAAAAAAAGCCAAGACTTTCAGCAGAAAGTTGTGTAGTAGCTGGCGTATATATTTAAATAGGCCACAATAGTCACATAAACACAAAAGACTCATTGAAGCTCAAGCGTAAGGACAGGATCCTGCTTGCACAGCAGTAGTTAAACAGCCTTAAGCAACCAGGTTCTCATTGTATGACGCAGTGGGAAGGAAAGCCATAAACTTGGAAAGAGGGTGAATAATTTATGCAATAAAAACAAGTTACTTACTTCCATTTAGTACATATTCATTAAAAAGTAAAGCTATGAATACTCCACATTCAGTATAAAAGGTACAACAGATAACTAAAGTCAGCTAAACTTGTGTCACATCATGACACTTTATGGGACGTTTGTCTCTGCACCCACTGGTCAGCAAGATCCTAGCTTATGTTAATCAAAATAAAGAGCTCACCATGACATCCCTGACCTAGCCCTCAGTATGTCCATCTCATCTTATCTGTACAATAGTGTGGTCTTTGCTTGTTTCTTCTGCCATCTCGATGGAAAGCGAGCTCCTTCTAGGCACACATAAACATCCTGTTCTTATATCCTATGAGAATACAGAGATGGGTTTAAAGGTTAGGTCGGGTGGGAGGTCATGCCACACACATGAAAAACCCTACTATGTATCATTGATACGAGAACTGACTATGAATACGGTGCCTATCCATAATCTAGCAGTGTCTCTCGTAAAAATTTGAGAAGTCTTTATTTCTTTCAGAATTACCTGGGCTTAGTGATTAGTGCATTAGAGCTGATAGCCCGATTTACTCTTCAAGTAACCAGAGTTCGAATCCTGGCACATTGTTCATTCCACATTATTTCCTATACTGTCAAATAAAAAAGTAATATATATATATATATATATATATATATATATATGTATTTTAAATATTGTCTATAATTTGGTACAGTTGTTCAAAAGCATTAGTTCAGTTGTTAGACTAGGCCATTTATTACTTCATGAAATCCTGAGGAATTCTTTTTTCCAGCACTTAAACACAGAAGTTATCATAAGCAAATGGGGACCAACTCTGTATAACTCTCTACTAATAAATATGCATTTTTTAAGTTTTTAGTTACAATTTGCTGTCTAAAATATTTTACGCATCACTTACTATTTTCTTGCTAAGCTGAAATGATAGGTATGCATGCATTTTTTTATACTGTTTGATCTAGCAGTTTCTTAAAGTGACCAGTTAGAGACTGAAAAATAAATCTGACTTATGTGCTGACTAACAACATAGGTTTATCTAATGTCTGTAGGAGCTGTATGATCAGATTAAAGCCAAAGTTCTAAAATGGCCCCCCATTCAAAGTCAACAAACAAAAAGGACATGTTTATTTTCCTGGGACCCAGCAGAAACTACAAACACAATAAATATGGTCTTTGAACAATAATTCACAACTTCGGGTTGTAAAATGTTTGTAAACTTTGGCCCTCAACATAAAGGCGCAATTTGGTCTGCATGGAGCAACATTAAATCATCTAATCTTCATTGTAATTTAGCTTTTAGAATAATAAAATTATTCTTCATTGTTGCTTAGGAAAGGACCTAAACTGGTGGATTTATGACTTTTAACATTGCGTCTATTTTATGCAATGCATGCAGGACAAATTTATCTGTGATAAAAAAAACAAAAACTAAAGAAATTCTTGTATCATTTCTTATGTAACAATTCTTAAATGCATTTATTAAATGAATTTAGACTATATTTTTAGGCTCAAATA
Organism: Enteromius radiatus; assembly: GCA_032357445.1. NCBI lineage: Eukaryota > Metazoa > Chordata > Actinopteri > Cypriniformes > Cyprinidae > Enteromius > Enteromius radiatus. Next base: position 2,091,734 of record JAUCMS010000127.1, on the reverse strand, counting down.
CTTTTTTTCAACAAACTCATACTCTAACAAATGACACATGTCTGCATTTCCTCCTGCTTCCTTCAGAACCTGAGGGAGGTAATTACTCGACAGACTTCTTACACACAGTGTCCTGTGGGAAAAGACTGAAGAGTGAATAAGAGAGGAAAAATTTTAAAAGAGCAGGTTAGAGAAGTTCAACAACACAAAAGCCAGATCCGATTTTGTTCATATGCCAAATGCTGTGAAATAAAACTAAGACAATGAAGGTTATGTTATGCACTTATGATTGTACCTACATACCCACACCCTCTCAGTCTCTTTAGTGGTTAGTTGTGCACAGCATAAACAAACAAAGCTGTTTGCGGTTTCAGTCCCCAAATATTTGTATCAACTCTTTAGACATACAGTAAGTGTGTACACCGAAACATATTCATGCGCAATGATTGACTCGCGTATGGATTATCAAACATAGCAAGCCTCTGAATTTGAAACATTTTAACTTTGATATTTGGGAAACGTCCATCATGCAACTTTTTTTGCTAAATCAGTAACATATTGCATCTAAAAGAAAACAGAGACAAAGACGAACATGCACTGTAATTTCAAATGAAATGAATGATCACCACAGAGTTTGTGGTCAGAATGTTAATTCTGCTTTTGAGAGACTTTAACTCTCATTTAAGTACAGCTAACAGAGCTTTGCCTTGCCTCTTGTACTCTCTCAGAAAACAATTTAAGGGTACAACAGTGACAGTATCCTCAAAGGGACACGTTTGTACCTTCTTTACCTCAAAACGGTTCATAATGGTACCAAAACGGAACACTGCCTTGGTGACAAGCTGTTGTAAGGTACTTTTTTTTTTTTACTTTTTTTTCTGACAGTGATAAATGCCTAATAGGAATTTGCATTTAAAAGATGTAGAGCAGTTCTCATTGCAACACCAGTGACATAAACATTAAAGGAATAGTTCACCCAAAAATGAAAATTCTGTCATCACTTACTCACCCTCAAGTAATTCCAAACGTGTATGAATTTCTTTGTTCTGCTGAACACAAAGAAAGATATTTCTAAAAAAGTTTGTAACCAGTTTTGGGTCACCACTGACTTCCATAGTAGGGAAAAAAATAAAAAATAAGAGGTCAATGGTGACCCAAAACAGCCTGGTTACAAACCTTTTTCGAAATATTTTCCTTTATGTTCAGTTTGGCAGGTTTGGAACTACTTGAGGGTGAGTAAATGATGACAGAATTTTCATTTTTGGGTGAACTACATTCCTTTAACTTCATCCAACGTGAGAGAGGCCTTTAGTTGCTTAGAAGTTACTCTAGGTTTCTTTGTGACATCATGGACTATTTTGCTTTTACAGGGATCTTTATTGGTCAACCACTCCATGAAGAAGGTAACGCTGGTCTTAAATTTCCTCCATTTGTACACAAGCTGTCTGACTCTGAATTTGTGTCAATACTCTTTGGGATGGTTTTGTAACCTTTTCCCGTCTGATAAGCAAAGAAATAAATACATTTTTAAAAACTCTCTTTCTGAGGCCCTCAGAGATCTCCTTTGTTCATGCCATGATTTACTCCCACAAACATGATCAGACTTGCATTCATGTAAAATCAAAGAATTGCTCTTAATAACAAAATTCTAAGAAAATAGAGATGTGGGCTTCCTCTTAAAACTGAAGAGTAAAGAAAAAAGTTGTTCAGAAAGCTTCTTATCCCTTAAAAACGGTCTTAAGGTCCGACATTTTTAGGAGAACAAACAAAGACCTTTAAGATGCTTAAGAGTTTCTTTAGCAATGCAGAAAATGGACGAAAGAGAGAAACGTGTAGCACACAATGCATGACAGTGAGTTAATAAGACTCCTTACATTAGATAGCAGCAATCATGTTTGTGACCAATCTTATTAGAGAAAAGAGAGAAATCAGTGCTTCAATATAGGCAGGTTATATTCCTAAATAAAAACCCTCTTTGCTCTGACGTGAGCAAATATATCCATTTGTTTAAACCAATCTGGCTAGATGCCATTTTCCTAGCAGTTTCATCAACACTTGGCTTTCGTATAACTTCAGCCAAACATTTGTAAGTATTTATGGCCATTTCTTTTTAAGCCCCATCAGAGTATTTAGCCATTGCAACAACGTGCCTATTGCGTCATAGAAAAGTTTGTGACATTTCATTAATCATAACAGACAGCATAAATTAAAAAGCAACACAGCTTTAAATTTTAATCTCAGGATGGTCATAAACAAGCAGGAATATTTAATTAAAATAATGTACTTCATACGCAATATGTGGTGTAGTTGTTTCGCAAAACACAATGGCATAATGCCTTTCTCGGACACTGGCATGACAACATTTCTCGAGTCCTTTAAAATGAAAAATGGATGACATGCATATGACAGGCACAGGATTGATTATGTTTACTGCTGCCCTGTTCCAGCACAGCCATTAAACGGAGGATGAAAGACTTCTGTTCTACAGACGTCTGGTATCCAGCACTCTAAGAAAACACAAAACATTTATAAAACTTTGCATTTCATTGATCCTCTTGTACAAGGAAACGCTTGTGCAAAAACAATCAAGAACTACTTTCCCATAAAGCTTGGCCAATCACTTCTTACTCACTGTCTGCAGTCTGAGATAAAAGATAGCTTGAATTAGTCATGATGAAATGACGAAACCTGGATTCACTCAAAAGGCTGCATCTGATATTGGCTAGGTAAGACCTAGCTTTACTCACACACATCAGCTGGGTTTTCAGTGATGATCCACTGTGAATCAGAAGCTCTGTGAACAGAAAGGAAAGAGCAGAGAAAAAGACTGGAGATGGTTGTAACACTTTATTTGTAATGATTTTTGCTGTTATCTTTTGTTTGATTCCTATGATAAATAATTATACAGTATAACTTCCCAATATTCCCAGCAAATGACTCAGCTTATACCAGTTTGGTCATTTAACATGAGTGGAAATCATACATTTTCCTACCTTTTAACATTGCTAATTTCTAAGTAGTAAGAGTGACGGTGATATAATCTGTTATAATCATCCCATCTGTTTCACATTACAATTTACTGCTAATGTCTGCACCAACAACAGACAGACATGAAAGTGACTTTTTTAATGTCAGAGCAACTCAGTTACCTTTATAAATTATTCTAATATACTAAAAATATTCATGTATGCAAGTATTAACAGGTTAATAAAGTTCAATGCTGCCTAATGTATAGCATTAACAACAATAACTAAAAAACATAGACACCAGTGAATCATTTCCATCCCCATGTTAGGAGCTATCAGCCTTTTCCTTTTTCTGCTGAAGTTCTCCCAATCTCCATGTGATGGCACTCTCAAACCCTCTAAAACCTCGCATAAGACTCTTGTGTGCCACAAGGCTGTACTCTATCACTTATACTTCTCACATATACATATAATCTCCATTTGCACTATATTGTCTAGATTTGCACTATGTCTGGTTTGCACTCAATGCCATGTGCCCTTACTTGAATATTGTAGCCCATATTGTATTGTATTGTTTTCCTGTTATATGTAAAATTTATATTTATTAAAATTTTTACTTTTTAAATCCTACATTTTTTACTTGCATTTTTAAACTATTTTTGTATTTAATGTTTAATTTCTGCTATCCAGCAAGGGTTTGAGAGTAACATAATTTCAGTTCTCTGTATGTCCTGTACATGTGGCAGAATTGACAAATAAAGCTGACTTTGACTTTAAAGAAATTCTGTAGCCTATCTCTCAATAGAGAGTAGGACAAAAAAGAAATAAAAAATAGAGTAGAACCACTCATTTAAACATCAGACAAAACAATCTTGAAAGAGCTCATGTGTCGATAGACAAAAAGATTTGCTGTACTTCACTGTTAGTTATTTCCAAACACTGTCTATTTGTCTAATAACATTTAATAGGAGCACCGTTGTGTTGCAATGTATGAAGAAATTAAATAATGTCTAATTCTGTTCACTTCTTAAACCATTGAAAACTGCTGCATTTGAAGTTAAATAATAATAATACATGTTAAGCACAGATGAGCTCCTTGTACCAGAAAATATCTAGATTCTGAATTATTAACATTACATGGTGCAGCCTAAAGAGCATATGTAAAGCATTATACAATATTTATCATTCGAATGTAAATCGATAAATGTATGCTTCCTGCTCAGATGCATAAACTGTTTCAAGAGTTTGCGCTTCCCTCATATAAGGTAAAGCGGGTTTGGCGTGCTGTCCTGGGAGCGAGCCGGGGAAACGGCAGGTTCCGAACCCCAGCGCTTGTAACCCTAGCGAGGGTTAGGGTTCGGAGACCGGCTCGATCTTCGGCTGCCCCCCTAGAGGAAAGTGCAAATCTTAAAAAGGGAGGTAGGCGGGGAAAGGGAGGTTTGCAAAAGCGAGATGCGGATGGAAGCGGGAAGCGGATATTTAAAGTGCTTTGGAGGAATTTGATTGGAAGTTTGGAATGAGGAGATTGATTAACTAATGTGAAACAGCTGTGGCTAATTCGTCCAGCCTTCCTCTCGAAACATGTTATTATCAAAACACTCGCTTATTAACTCTTTGATGCATTACTTGGGTCTAAAGTGATCTTTGCGATACATTTTTATCATTCAGTATTCCAGGAATTCCTCAATTAACTGTTTTTGATCATTACATATTCTTATTTTTGTAATAAAGTAAGATGTCTGTAAAGCACTACAGACAGTTCCATTTCAGTTTTATTCGTGATATGTGTGAATATATTATTATATGTGAAATCACAACATTTCTTGTTTGCATAGATAGGTCATTTTTGTCCCATGCGTATAAACTTAATGTAGTAAAACAAAGTAGAGGGGGGGGGAAACAATATTTTGAATATTCATGGTCATGGATCATGGAATTGATAGATCAGGGAATATTAAATGTTGAAATAAACTGATTTCAAAAGATGAAATAAATAACATGAAACAGCCTAACATAGGAAATGAATCAAATGGTTAATGCAGTAGTTTGTGATGAAAGCAGTAGGCTAGTATCTGAAATCTCTAAAATCAAGTCTAAAGACTATATAAAGTTACTGTTAGGTCTGGTGTATGAAAAAGACCTAGTCCAGACTTAGTCAAAACCATTGCAGACGCAATTTCTCGTCATTCTTACCTTTTTATGAGCAAACATGTGGCACACAAAAAAAGAGTAGGCTAAACTGAACCTGATGGCCTCCCAGAGTGCGTGGGGGCATTTGAGATCAGTGAGAATTCAGACTCCGAAGAAGCAGAAATCTCGAGATGACAAAGTTACTAGATTACTTTTTCTGGAAACATTTTATGGAGCAAACTTGATTTAATCGGCTCTGTTCAGTTTCTTAAATTTTTTGGTAGGAAAGCAAAACTGGAAAATATAATAACGTTTTGTACTAACCAGATAGGACGTCATCGCCTTTGTATGAATAGGTTGCGTTGTAGCGCTATCTAGTGGTCATCGTCGGTAACTTTACATATTGTAAGACTGAGAAAATATTTTGTTAATGTTTTATGAACCAGTCTAGTCCAAGAAACTCTTCTAAAGTCATTTGTCAGCACAATTTTTTTATTCTAAACACGACCTAAAAGAATATTTTTTATTATTATGGATGTTAAAGGTAAATTAAAAATGTAGCCTAATGCTACACATTTAGACTAGTAGTACCCAGCAGCACTGAAGAGAAGAATGGATTAGGAAATCTCTGGTCTGAGTAAAGACCTCAGCTGGAACATCAAATAGATAATGAAGGAACACTGATGTAATTAAGTGTAAGGGATCCTCTGGCTGAGTCTGAATCTCTCGGGTGTTTATTCCTATTTTAGAGACAGCAGCCATGCTTATATCTCAAGAGAATTAGAACAAGCCTAAAAAAAAGAGCATTAAAACCCAATGGGTCATTTATATGACTATATACCATCAAGATGAAAAATTAATCTTGCTTTATCTACATTTATCCCTATTTCGATTCCATATGGCTAAACTGCAGGCATCACATTTCTCTTCAGAGAAGACATAGCTACCACTCAGGGTAAGCAGGACAGACACAGAGTGCGCTATCTGTAGCAGGCTGGCATTTTTGTGTCTTCACAAGAGGGGGCATTTGTCTGGTGCAGAGAAAGTGGTCTCAGCATGTCTTACGCCTCGGCAGAGTATGAGTCTTCTACGGCTCACAGGAACTAGGATGCATCTGCTGCTATTGTAAAGGTGCCATGGGAAGGTCACTGCCAGGATGGCTCTTGCATTGGTACAGTCTGAATGATGAAAGGTCACCAAGAGAAGTGAATTTTAATGAAATAAGTAACCAAACATTAATTTGCCCTTGGAAAAAGCTTATGGATATTGTAATTGCCTGGGGGAAAGGATGAATGCCTGACAATGATAAAAATTAATGAAATGAATAAGAAGTTACAGATACAATTTAACTATGATTTAACCAGCTTTAACACCCTCCCCTTCCTCTCTCCACACCCATTCATGAGCTCTCTGCCCCTATTGGTCAAAGTCACTCCATCCCACCAATAGAGTCTGTGTGGGGGCTGCAGCAGCCCAGCACTCCAGGGCTGGGAATTTTTTTTTTCTTTTTTACAGTGCACATCTATTTCTGTTCAAGCTTGGTTCCAGTTGTGTTTCTGTCACTTTACTTTTAAAAGAGCAATTCCATGTGCATAAAGAAAATTACACTTTACGCCTCAAGTGGAGGATACAGTTCAGTATAATTAAGACATCATGGGGTTTAGTGTTCACCAAGCACACTGAAATGAAACACTCATATTAGTATATCATTTTAGACTGTTGCTACTCTGCTAGCTTATTCCAGTCATTTAGCGATGCTGTTTTTGATGCTAAGTTCATTGTTCTTAAACCTTTAGCTGCTACTCCAAGAAATTACGTTCTGAGATAATGAAAGAAATGACTGACTGAAATGAAGAGCAGTGAAGATGAATTGGCATTACAGACTGTGTCCATAAACTAAGCCAGCTGGTTTTGCTGCCCAGTTAGTCAATGACTTTGCAGACAGTGGGTATGAAGATACATGTACTTCCTCCAAAAGGATATTGGTTTCAAACAGACTTCCAGGCATCTAATGAGCTGGAAAGTTATCTTTAGTCATGTCTAATCAAATATGTAACAGATACTATGTTTTTTTTTTTGGGGGGGGGGGGGGGGGGGGTTTTTGCA
>JAUCMS010000127.1:2063277-2076927 GCA_032357445.1 Enteromius radiatus | reverse complement strand
TTATTTTGGATGCGATTAATCGCGATTAATCATTGCCCAGCACTAATATATATATATATATATATATATATATATATCTCCATTTTAAATAAATACAAAATGCATAGTAATAATTAAGCTATAATTCAGATTCAGAAAGTGTTTAAATTGTAATTATGGATCAGCAACATAGTATTATTTAGATTAATATTAAGTTTTTAGTTCATATAATTGCTTTCTCAAATCTTATTCAGCTAAATGGTGATAAAGCAGAAAAGTGTATACTGAGTAGAAATTGATGCACTATAAGTAACCTCATATTACTTTTAACAGAAACAAAGAGAGAGAGGTGTGTGATTTTCAGTTCTGTGGCCCCTTGCACTATAGTATTGACTTTTTAGTAACCTATGTAGTTGAATAGTTGATAGATTTATTGTATAATTGATAGAACTGTTCACTGAAGAAATGTTTTGATGCTGAAAATGAAGCTATACTGTAGGCTGCTTACTTTTGTATTTAATAATTAATAAACTGTATAGTTTCGAGTACAAATATTGCTGTCAACACTGTCTGCTCTGTGAGCGCCTGGATATCATTTTAAATAAAAATGTGAGAGTGATAATGAGATAAAGGTGTGTACAGAAAACAGTCGGGCCGCCAAGGCCCTGTGAGTATATTATGCGATAAAAGGCTTTTGTGCGGGCTTAAGGCGACATTCCTGGCTGTTCCCATCTGTTAACTGTCCTGTCACTAGTATAACATGGTATCCTACCTGTAAAGGATAAATGCTTACCTGGTTCTCAACACTCAATCTCATGGTTATCCTCTGACTCTGCAGTTCAGTAAAAGTGTCTCAGATGTCAAATATTACGTGGCTCAAAGGCTTTTTTGCATAATAGTAATCAGGTAAATAGAAATAGTAATAGAAAAACGTGTGACCTTGACAGCCGATACCTGAGCAAACATCATAAAACGATCTAGCAACAGTTAGCAGTCAAAGGGCTTTGGGGGGTAATGTGAAACTACATTACATGTCAAATTAAGCTAATTATAAAATCTATGGCTGTGTATAAAATTGTCCTCAGCTGATTGATTTGGGTCATGTCACAAATTAAAAACTCATGTATAAAGACAGTGAAAAAAATACATCAATACATCAAACATGTTTTACTTATTCAGCCACATTAGAAAAAGAATAAAACATGTATTGGTCATTTGTTTGACTGCAGTAAGTGTGCACAAAAAAAGATATAAATACATTATTGCACATTAATTAATAGACTGATTAACTGTTGTTCTGACTTAAAATTGTGTCCAATCTTCAACTGTGATAATGTTTTAGCATATTAAATTCATATTTACTTTGTAGAAAATAGGCTACATGATAATATCAAGCATTCTTGCAAATTTTTTAATAAAAATATTCAGACTATCTAATGATAATTAGACAGTCTTATTGTTTTAAAAACTATTTTAAAACAATTTTGTCAAGATTTTTCAGGGTGGTCTGGCAACTGTGGATATAACTGATAGTCCTGATATGGAGGTGGAGCTGATGGGTCGGGCAGACGAGAATTTGGACTAAACTCACCAGGAGGTCCAGGGAAACTAGGTGCACCAAACAGATCAAGAGGAGTAAAAGGGTAACCAGATGCTCCTAACTGAACATGAGGAGGACCAGGATAATCAGGAGCTCCGACTACATTACGTGGTGGGGGTTGTGGAACCATAGGAGGTCGGTTGGGGTACATATTGCTTTCTGGTGGTTGATTCCAGATTCCAAAGTCACTGTTTTTGACACCTGACTCAGGCTGAGGAGGAAGAATCACAACTGGGAATTTGATCTCAGGATCTGAAGCATACGGTACATCCAGGTAGACCTAGACAAACACATTGAAATATAGATCACTTAGTTAGGACTGTACTGTAAATTTGTAAAGATGTCCAAATAATTATTTTGTTAATTTACAATTTGTGCATTTTAATGTTTTTAGGTCAGCATAAAGACAAATAATTATTTATTATTAATTATTATAAAGGCAAATAAAAATAAATATGGAATAAAGTAGGGGTTATAACATTGATATAATATTGATATTAATATTGATTTTTCAGTAACAGAGACTCTGTTAGAGATGATCAATCACAGCCCTTAAGTTATCATTTAAAATATACCTTTAAAATAAAAACAGACACATCAATAACCCAATTTTAATGTATATGCTCACTTCACTGAAATGAATTGCTTTAGATTTAGATTGCTTTAAAACTCACCCTGAGTCTGTACTCAACCTTGAGGATCCTACAGTTTAGGATAGAGATGGGAAGGCTGGGAGGAATGGACAGCACTTTGGTGACAGTTTTCTTTGAGTTCGGCTCAATGGGTTCCCCTTCCTCTTTTAGAAGGTTATGTTTGTGAAGCTTTCTCTTGCTTTTTGCAAAAAAACTGTGTTTTTCATACAAGCAGTATTTTGCCTTGATTGACCGTGATGAATTATTCTGAACTTCAGCCAAAACTTTCAAGTCCTCCCCTGTGGAGAGACATACACTTAATTAGGTAAATTACGAGATAAAATATCACAAAAAAATTCAAATTGACTGCTAGTATGTATTCCACTAGTTTGACAGAAATATGCCTCTTTATAGTCCTATTACACATCACAATTTAAATTTCATAATGAAAACTCTATTGACAACGCTGTAACTGTATAGTTTGAAATAACTGTCCTCAAACAAAATTATGTGGTGTAAAAAAAAAAATACCTTTGAACTTTATCTTAACACCCCCCCCCCTCCCTTTAAAGATAAAGTTAACTTATGCATGAAAATATAATAATAAATGCTCCCCATAGATGTTTACAATTTCATCAACATTTTCTCTGCATTTTTCTACAAAAACATTAAAAATATGCTTTTCTGTGCAGTTTCTGGATCTTGTGTATCCAAATGATCCTGCAATAGAACCCAAACATAATGGAACTTGACCATAATGAAAGTATACAATAAATGAAGTCTTTATCTTTTAATTAATTATTAATTAAGCCTTTCTCTGAGCAAAGTCTTACTTAAAACTTAAAAATATAAAACTGTATATGTCAAACTGACAGAACCTGTTGACTGATTTGATGAAAATGGCTGATGTAAATCGAGCTTTGGCTTTATGTGACACAACAGAACAAGAATGGTTGACAATTAGGGAACATCAACAATTCTGAGTTGTTACAATAACAAATACAATGTTACCCAGGTGGTATCCCATTTTCTCTGTGTTTATGTTCATGGAGACACTCCCAGAGGTGAAGAGTTTCATTTGTTTATCTTTGGTTCCATACTGAGGTTCCTAAATAAGACAAAACATATAATAATATAATAGATAATAACATATAGATAAATATATTGTCAAATATACATGGGAATTTAATCATAGTCTCACCATTAGTTCAGGACCAGGCACATCAGGTTTGGGTACATAGTGGAACTCTGCTTTGTCTTTGCTAGAAACACGCATGGCTCTTTCTAGTTTTGCCTCTAAAGAGTACACAATTTTTCCAACTGAACTTTTGAAGGATGGTGGGAAGTGTCTATGAAGAAAAGAATGTTTAAATGTGGAGTTATTTTGAGATTGTAAAACAGAACTGAAAAATCTAAGGAGAAAGAAAAAATCATGTTAACATATTAACAAATAAATGCATGTATTAATTACTATATTAATGTTTTGTTTTTTTTACTTTTTAAATGTCATTAATATGTGAAAAGAGAGGTAGGCCTAACTAGCACGTAATGCCATGACAGGAAAACCATTAAACAGAGAGAACACCTAGACCTACTAAGAGCTTCATGATAACGGTTATTACTAGGCCTACATACACATTAACAGAAAAATTAATATGTTAGCTGTTTCAGTTGGGGTGTGAAAAACCGTAGTTATGAAGAGATCATTTTATTCTTGCCTTAGTCCAAAAACTCCATTCTGGAAATCTCAGTAGCAAACGCGTGATGCGTCAAATGACACCGACAACGCAAATATGATTATTATAAGATCGTTAACCGAGGTTTAGGAAAGGTTACGCTGTGATAAACGTCATATTATGGCGATTAATTGTTAATCATTAAAGTAGGAGAAGTGTCAAAAGTGGAGATAGCCTTACTCTTTTTTCCCAGTTTTAAAGTACATTTTATGATCTCCTACATCTTTCATGATCCACATAGGCCTACACGTTTTACAGATCCAAAGTCGAAAAGCAAAGAGTTGTTTAACTTACTGTTGAGGCAACTGAAAGGTGAATGGGTAAACATGACGCCCTTCTGCAACAACCGAAGAATCTTAAGTAATAGAAGGAAGATTTTGTTTTAGTTTAATTCCCATAGCCTAACTCTTCTTGCAATATTCATCTAACTTGAGAACAGACTTACACGGCTGTCCGCAGGGATCGATCAGCAATTCACGCTCGTCACCTAAGATTAACACAACATGCTTGAATCGACCTGATGAATGAATGTATATACTAACATTCATAGTATAGTTCCTCCTACCATGTGTTTTGTCCTTCACAACGAAAAACGTCTCCATGGAATAATACTTCTCCTTATCCGAGTATACAATAGTTGTTTGACCATAACGTTCTGACCAGCACACATTTGCTTTACCTTTAATTTTCACACTCAACGACTGCATCTGTGTGTCCTTCGCTACATCCAGAATGACTTGTCCCGATATCAAATCCCCGCTGGTGAAGGTATTGCTCTCGTTGATAGGATTGTAAGTAACAGAAATGTTTTTCACAGTGAGGGACATCTTGTCACCTGATGCCAATATCCGCGTTTGACGTTTTAACTCTATGGAATCACTTTACACAGGTACGCGCCTGCTTGCGCGCTTATGGCAAGCCATCTTAACATTTAATCTATAAACCTATGACGCATGGCAAGCCGTTTAACCTAATAAACCACACTAGTGTCTATTTCCATATTATCCATATTATTATTATTTCCATAATTGCTTATGCTTTAAAGGCACAATATGTAAGATTTTTGTTATAAAATATCCAGAAACCACTTGCACAGTGTTATATATTTCATGCAGTTTTGTACTTATGTTACCTCAAAATATCTGTAGGATTTGTAAACTAAAAGAAATTCCAGATTTAAATAATGAACCGTCCCTGTTCATTGACGCGTATTAGTGACACAATATCTCTGGTATCCTCAGTTTCCAGAATACTACGGCAACCCACATGGGCAAATGCAGAAGTGGTAGTTATTTATCGCGCACTTCAATATCATGGATCATGATTACGCTTTCCACAATCCCAAAAAAATGTAGATGTATACAAACAGAAGATATTGGAAAAATATTGGATATTGGAAAAATTAAACAAGAACAAATATCGGTGTCTCGTTTCTGAAATGGAGGGAGCTTCACAAAAACTGGACAGAGGCACTGCTCTTGTGTGTGTTTTAATAGAGGAGTAAGCAAACATACATTATTCATTGTGTACATAATAGTCATGTACAGGTGGTTAGGTGATTAAACAGATATAAATGAGCTTTTCATCCGTGAACATGATTTGTGAAAATGACATCTCCCAATGTTCCCTGCTCCATGATTGCGTCATAGAACTTCGCCTCTGTTATTGTTTTAAAAATGCGACCTCTAATGGTGACAACTTACATATTGTGCCTTTAAGTACTAGTGCTTATTCTTTAGGTACTAGCATATTTTGTAAAGTTACTTTGTATTTTACAAGTATTTTTTTTAATTGAACTCTACTGTAGCCATTTGGACTATTCATAAGATGAGTATAAAAGCAAATATGACTTGTAAGATAAAAATAAGTAATTACAAAATTAATTACAAAAGATGCTAGTCTAATAAATAAGTACTAGTATCTAATAAATAATTACCAATGTCTAAAACATACGTACTAGTATCTAATGAATGCTTATGGGTAGTATTTAAATAGATACTAGTCACTATTGCTATAATTACTAATCCAGGCAAAGGGGTCGAGGTATCCAGCAAAAGTTCGTGAGAGAAGGCAGAGCAAGGTCAGTAACAGGCAGTCCAAAAAACACAATAAGAAATGCTCAGAGATGTCGCCGTGGCAAAACAAAACTTCGCGCTGAGCAAGGCTGAATGTCTGGCTTATATTGGGGCTGAGAATGAGTAACACCTGCCGCAGGAAGTAATGAGGTGGTTGCAGAGAAAGGAACTAATACTCCGCTGATGGCGGTTGGAGAGAGCCACAGAGGTCGTCGTTGTTACAACTAGTATCTATTAAGTTCAAAATATCTTTGGTCTAAGAAGTTACTGGTAACAAAAAAAAATAAGAACTAGTTCTATTTTGTCTTAACAAGAAGACTATAATTAAGTATTAGTCACTGGAATAAGTGGAATAAGTACTAGTAACTTTACAAAAAAGACACTAGTACCTAAAGAATAAACACTAGTAGTTAATGAATACTTAATTATAAGCTCAATCAAAACAACTACAGCATTCCTCTGGGGGTGGTATGGTTGTGGATAATATCAATATTTAAATTGTTTTTTAGAACTAGTATCAAGACACACCCTTAGACACTGAGATAGAAGACCACATTTGTAGAAAATTAAAGTATTTGTTTACATTTTAATATCGTGTTGTCTTATAGTTCTGTGAATAATAAATTATAGTTCTGTCAATACTGTGAATTGTTTAAAAATTAACACAGATTAAGTGTGCATTCTGATTTACATATGATAGTAAAGGATGGCTGTAAATATTGTTCTTTGAACAATTGACAAGATTACAGTAATGTGTGTTCATTCAAAATTAATTTAAACTTCTGAATGTAAAATTTAGTCAAAACAAGTGCAATATCTACCTCGAGCGGTAAACCACAATCTTTCTAATGCTTTGTAGGTTTTTCCTCAATTCTTCCATTTCATTTACTATGTAGTGCTATAGGTCTAGTTCTATGAATGAAAACCAACATCTAAATGTTCTTTAATGAACCAGTATTAAGACACTTTTTTTTTTTTTTTGGTAAAAAATAAATAAATAAATAAAAATAGCAGCAGCAGGTGAAAGTGACAGAATCTGTAATATAACCTAAATCAGCATAGGGTTTAGCTTTGCAGAGGTAGAAAAGTTAGCTACAGATGGATTAAACAGGGTTGTTTAATGAACTAACAGACAGATTAAGCTCTTTAACAATATGACTTTATTTTTATATTATATTCAACATTATCAGCCTAGCAATCAATATGTCTCATGTTATGATATAATCTTTTCTTACGTCATTTTGTAAATGTTTTTTTTTTTTCCTCAATTGACAAATGACAATGCTTCCAGTAATTTAAAACAAAATAATAAAATACACTTAAAAGGTTTGTCATGGTAGTGGCATAAGGGACTTTCATACCGCAGGAATTATTTTGTAGTACTCAAACTAAATGTGGAACTACCCACATTTTGGCGTGTTCGCACCGCTGGAACTAGAAACAACTTTAGTTCCAGGAACTTTGTTTGGAGGAACTAAACTATCTCCTACTTCAGAATAGGATCTAACATAGTTCCAGGATCTATTGGTTATTCTTTTGAATAAATTGTCACCGTTTATGGAGAAATTCATGGCAAATCTGTAACTTTTGCAACAATTTATGCAGATACTGATGGTAAATCAACACTATAAAATACTGTTTTTCAACTATAAATATATATGTAGTTGTATATGTATATGTATGTGCTTACTTAATTTTAAGTTCAACTTAAATATTCATGTTGTCACTTAGTACAGTTTAACACAATTGAATAGGCCTACATTTTAACAGTTGAATAAATGTACAATTTTAAAGCAGCACAATTTACAATTCAACTTTAAGTTAGAACAACATTAAAAAATATATGAAATAAACTTAACAACATATAAAGCAAACAATTACAGTACGTTGTTAAGTTTATTAACAGCCAACATCACTACCCAAAATATAAAAGGCTACATATTAACAAAAGCAGTGATAAAACAGTAATTAAAAAAGAAGCCTATAGAACCAGATTCTAAAATCACTTTGTCAAGATTTTTCAGAGTGTTCTGGAAAATGTGGGAATAATTGATATTCCTGATATGGAGGTGGAGCTGATGGGTCAGATGAATGTGAAACTGAAGGACCAAATGGTCCAGGGTAACTAGGGGGAGCAGACTGACCTAGGGGGCCAGGGTAACTAGGTGGAGCAGACTGACCTGGGGATCCAGGGTAACTAGGTGGAGCAGACTGACCTGGGGGGCCAGGGTAATTAGGTGGAGCAGACTGACCTGGGGGGCCAGGGTAATTAGGTGGAGCAGACTGACCTGGGGGTCCAGGGTAACTAGGTGGAGCAAACTGACTTGGGGGTCCAGGGTAACTAGGTGGAGCAAACTGATCCGGAGGTCCAGAGTAACTAGGAGGAGCAAACTGACCTGTAGGCCCAGGGTAACTAGGTGGAGGAAACTGATTCAGAGGAGGTCCGTTGTAGCCAGGTGCACAAAACTGACCAGATGATCCACCATTAGATTGTGGAGCAATAGGAGGTGGGTTGGGGTAAATATTGCTTCCTGTTGGTTGATTGCAGATTCCAGAGTCACTATTTGTAGCTCCTGACACAGGCTTAGGAGGAAGAATCACAACTGGGAAATTGATTTCAAGATTTAAAGCATATGGCACATCCAGGCAGACCTAGACATTAAGCACAGATATTGAAAAACAAATTATTTAAATTATGAACAGGTAATATGCAATGATTGTTACTTAATTACTTAACTTGACATGAACAGACTGGACTTAGCATGAACAGACTACACTCACCGGCACAACAAAACAACAATGGAAACATGGCTACTTGCAACAAGCACTGAGTATCACATGACAAGAATCAACCAATAGGAACAAAACAGATGACCTGGACAACCAAGGGCAAGGGAAGCATGAAACAAACAGGAACTGTGATGCTTTAGATGGTCAAACTCACCCTGAGTCTGTACTCAACCTTAAGGATCCTACAGTTTAGGATAGAGATGGCAAGGCTGGGAGGAATGGACAGCACTTTGGTGACAGTTTTCTTTGAGTTTGGCTCAATGGGTTCCCCTTCCTCTTTAAACAGGTCATGTGTTTGAAGTTTCCTCGTTCCTCTTGCAAAAAAACTGTGTTTTTCATAAAAGCAGTATTTGGGTTTGACTGCACGGGTAGAATTGTTCTGAAATTCAGCCAAAACTTTCAAGCCTTCTCCTGTACACAATGAAACAATGAAGTGGAAATTGTAAAATATAACTAGAATGTATGACACTGTCTGATTTAAAAAAAAAAAAAAGGGCCTTCTAAGTCAGAATGTTCATTGTTCAGTGTTACTTTTAAAAGTAATTCATTACAATATTATTATCTTGAGGAATACTGAATCTGTTTTTGTGTGGGTAAGAAGAGAAAATTCATGATGACATTTAGTCTAGAATTACAGTACGTATCATGTTCACACAACTTCACACAAAAAATCTTTAAAAAAACGTTAATGAAAAAAGTTCTACTAGTGGTGTGTGGGCTAGATGGGGAGGAAACAACTAGTTTATTTCAAACTATTATTAAAATAAATTAAATAATAATAATAATAATAAAACAGCATCTACAGGCAAATGGATAAAACAACTAAAATTACATCAGCATGGGCTATTGCCAGATTGGAAGACAACCAGCTTAGGCTTTTTTTGTGTGTGTTTTTTTGTTTTTTCAGCAGGATATATGTGAAGAAAAAAATAATAATAATAATAATAAAACAGCATCTACAGGCAAATGGAGAAAACAACTATAATGACATCAGCATGGGCTTTACATTTTTTCAGAGGTGGCTAGAAAAGTGAGTTCGAGACGCTTTTCTTACTAAATGGGTAGAAAAAAAAACAACTAAAGCATTCTTCCGCAAGACATTTTTAATTTGTTTATTTATTTATTTTACCAATAGAGGGTAAAACATTCCAAAGAGGAGCTTTAAAGAGTAACTCTATATAAACTACTTTTTAATGAGATAACTGAATTTGCTCACATATTCACTCTCTCTTTCCTATATCAATAGAAATACATAAAATACATTATTCAGTCAAGCAACATAGTGTCACAGTGTGTTCAAAGACGTTTTTTTGGTTTATATTGTTGTAACTTTTTAACAGTTTAAGGAAATAGTAAATTTATAAGACTATAAAAAAAACAGTTTTGCTGTTTAAGCTGCCTTGAAGTTGTCACTTGCAATTTAGCGTTTCAAGTTGAATACATGTACAATTTTAAAGCAGTGAAAATACTTAAAAAAAATATATGTAGTAAAGCAGGATATCTCTTTTTCATGGAATGTAAAATGCACTATACTGAAGGTTCAGAAAGACAAAAATAAATGTTAGTGTTTTAGGATATCACTACCAAAAAAATAAAGACTACATATACAAACCATTACAGATTTCTAGATATAACAGCAATAACAGGTAAGTCTAAGGCGCTTCTAAAATCACTTTGTCAAGATTTTTCCGGGTGGTTTGGCAACTGTGGATAAAATTGATATTCCTGATAAGGAGGTGGAGCTGATGGGGCAGACGGATGTGAAACTGAAGGACCAAATTGACCAGGAGGTCCAGTGTAACTAGGTGGAGCAAACTGACCAGGAGGCACAGGGTAACTAGGTGAAGCAAACTGACCCGGAGGCCCAGGGTAACCAGGAGCAGGAAATTGATTCAGAGGAGGTCCGTAGTAGCCAGGGGCACCAAACTGACCAGGTGGTCCAACATTAAGTGGTGGAGCCACAGAAGGTGGGTTGGAGTAAATATTGCTTCCTGGTGCTTGATTCCAGATTCCAAAGTCACTGTTTGTAGCCCCTGACACAGGCTTAGGAGGAAGAATCACAACTGGAAATTTGATTTCAGGATCTGAAGCATATGGCACATCCAGGTAGACCTAGACAATAAGCACAGATATTGAAAATCAAATGACTTAAATTAGGTTTTGACAACAAAACCTAATAAACAATCAGCACATACCTTAATAAAAAAAAAAAAATAGTTAACACATCATGAGCAAACTTTAAATTAAAAATAGAACATTCTAATATCCATGCTTCAGATGTTAAAACTCACCCTGAGTCTGTACTCAACCTTGAGGATCCTACAGTTTAGGATAGAGATGGCAAGGCTGGGAGGAATGGACAGCACTTTGGTGACAGTTTTCTTTGAGTTCGGCTCAATGGGTTCCCCTTCCTCTTTAAACAGGTCATGTGTGTGAAGTCTCCGCTTTCCTCTTGCAAAAAAACTGTGTTTTTCATACAAGCAAAATTTTGGTTTGATTGCACGCGAAGAACTGTTCTGAACTTCAGCCAAAACTTTCAAGCCTTCTCCTGTGGAGAGAATGAAGAATCTTAAAACAGAATCGTTTTACATATGAGATATAAAAATACACTGGAAAATTAATAATGAAGTCTGTACAGATAATGTTGATAATATATGTTCTGTGTGAACATTATGTTAATGTTTTTCTAAAAGGAAGCAAAAACAAAAAAACAAGTAGAACCAGTTCTAAAGTGGTGTGTGGGTTTAGACGGGAAGGGAACAGCAACGGTTGATAGCAAGCCTAAAATGTGTAACTCTTTTGTGAATTATTACAACAGCTGTAAAACACATGATCTAAAAAGACCTCATTCATCATCTTAATCTATTTGCTTACACAAGAGTGCTTACAGACTGTAAACATGAAACTCAAGACTGGAAAAGTCCATTTAACAGTGTTCACCTAAGATACATGAGACTTATAATTTGACATACATTTAATATTTTTACAAACATACAGAAATAGTTTAAATAAGGCTTTTTAAATGGTCGTGTTGGCAATGTCAGTTTATTTCAAGTTTTATTAAACTGAGTTTACTGAGAAAGGGAAAACATTCACACTATTAGAAATACAATGTTACCCAGGTGGTATCCCATTTTCTCAGTGCTTATGTTCATCGAGACACTCCCAGAGGTGAAGAGTTTCATTTGTTTATCTTTGGTTCCATACTGAGGTGCCTAAATAAGGTGCCAAGACATTTAATAGGTAAGAAAACCTCAAAACATATAGGTGATGTACAGTATGGTAAAGACATACATGTGATTGTAATCTCACCATTAGTTCAGGATTGGACACATCTGGTCTGGGGATATAGTGAAACTCTGTTTTGCCTTTACTAGAAATACGCATTGATCTGGATAGTTTTGTCTCCAAAGTGTAGACAATTTTTCCAACTGAACCTTTGAATGTTGGTGGGTAGAGCCTGTAAAAGTGTAGTCTCATTAAAAGGTTGAAATTCCTGAAAAAATAAACTCTGGTAAAAGTAGTTTTTTAAGCTACATTTTAATTTTTTTGAACATATAACATTTTAATATGGAAACATTTTTTAGGCTAGTTAGTATGAATGGTGTACTGCTTTTTTGTTTAATTAAGAAAACAATGTCTGAAACATGGTAAGCTGCATTTTAACCCGTTCTTAAAATTCTTCTTTCCCTTAGCTTACTGTAGAGGCAACTGGAAAGTAAATGGGTAAACATGGCGCCCTGGCCCCACAACAGAAGGATCTAAGAAGTTAAAATCAAATTAGACATTACATTTTTGAGTATATCTCGCAAAGCTATTTTTGCATTATTTATCTAATTCGCGAACAGACTTACACGGCTGTCCAGATGGATCTTTCAGCATCTCATTTCCTGCAAGATCAAGTTACAGTTACACAACACAGCTGGTTAAATCGACCTGGTTTCTTTGAAATTTAAAGCAAAGCCTACAGCAACTGTAGTCCCTCCTACCATGCGTTTTGTCCTCCCGAACAAAAAATCTCTCCACGGAATAATACTTCTCCTTATCCGAGTAAACAACAGTGGTTTTACCGTGACGTTCTGACCAGCACACATTTGCTTTACCTTTAATTTTCACACTCAACGACTGCATCTGTGTGTCCTTCGCTACATCCAGAATGACTTGTCCTGATATCAAATCCCCGCTGGTGAAGGTATTGCTCTGATTGATAGAATTGTAAGTAACAGAAATGTTTTTTACAGTGAGGGACATCTTGTCACCTAGTGCCAGTATCTACTCCTAATGTTTGAACTGAAGTGAAATGAGCGGTACTACTCAATCACGCGACTGCAGGAAACAATCAACAAGTATGTGGGCTTCCAGCTGTGGGTGGAACACTTGAAGCTAATGTTGGGCGTGGTTTATGTTTACATTTTTGACCTGGTCAAAATAAGATCAGTCAGATAAAAACCAAGCCAGATCTCTGAAGAAAACGCTACAAAATTATTCTGCCTAACATCTTCAAGAAAACAGTGACCAGCATATTTGCTATAAAAGTAAAAATAAATTAGATTTTTTTGGAATTGATTAGTCCACAAGATGGCAGCACGTGCAATCGTACCATTATTTACAATTAAACACATAATAAAATTTTATTGAATGGCCAATACTGTTACATATTTCCCAATAAACTTGTAATGTGGTTCTTTGAACATATGTCTTGTCCAATAAAAAATAAAATAAAACAATTCTACTGTGAATCTATTGGGTATTAGACTTTAGAGCAGTGGTCTCAAACTCAATTCCTGGAGGGCCGCAGCTCTGCAGAGTTTAGCTCCAACCAGCTCCAAATCACACCT
>JAUCMS010000127.1:2049275-2061792 GCA_032357445.1 Enteromius radiatus | reverse complement strand
TCACACCTGTTTGGAAATTTCTAGTGATCCTGAAGATCTTGATTAGCTAGATCAGGTGCGCTTGATTAGGGTTGGAGCTAAACTGTGCAGAGCTGTGGCCTTCCAGGAATTGAGTTTCTGGAGTCTAGACCTTTATTAAACCTTTATTTAACCTTTTTTAAAACCAAAATTCTTTATTTATTTTATGATAGCAACTGTTATCGTTATTATACCTTAGTAAAGTGTCACTTTACATGAAAAATATATGACACTAACATGCTGGTGTACATGTTCCAGCACCACGGATCTAAATACAGAACAAATCCAACATACAGAAATACACACACACACACACACATTATGTATTTATTTAGCTGGTAAGAAATCTGACTTGGTGGTAAATTATCTCACAGGTAACCATAGGTAACCAGCGTGGATGAAAGTTAAGGTGTAAATTCATAAACTCATAAGTAATCTGTGGGCTATTCAACTCAAATTTATATAAATAAATATTTTAATTAAATTTCAAACAGGAGTATGGGAATAATTCTGAATCTTAGTGACTTAGTGAAACCGTATTTTGAGGAGACAAAAAACCAAAAACATTTCATACAGACTAATCTAAACTGTATTATTTTATGGATTGTTTTGGAATTGTTCACTAGATGGCAGCACTCTACATGTGTACCACAGACTGACGTGTACCATCTAGTGTACGCTACCTTACACTGACCAACATACATCTGTATTTAAAGTGTTTATAGGCATTCTAGATGAAACGCTGTAGGGAGTTGAATTCACAGCTGTTGAGTCGTTTGTTGTAGTCTATTCTTTTCTCGTCTACTTTCATCTTCTTCCACAGGGAAACTGTTTAAAAAGAAACTGCTTCTTCTTGTTGTTTTTGGGGGGTGAGGGGGGTTCTCAGTACAAATGTAGCCTATAAGGGAAGGTCTCTGATACTCTAAGATATTAAAATACATTTGAATGTTTGTGAGGGTAAAATGTCATTTTTCATCCCAGTGGGGCCAGTTGCATAAAAGGTTAAGACTAGTCGTAAAAGTTAGTCAGCAAAATTTTTCTTTAAGACTGGTCACCGTTTTATAAAATTCAGTAACATAAAAATGTATAACAGTTATTAGTCTAAGGTAAATACAAAAAACAAAACAGATTATTCTTGGCTAGCTGGTCAGACTAGCTCTTAAAACACTGTCTTAACATGAAGGCTAAGTTTATGCAACTGGCCCATCATATGAAATAAACCTTTAAGTGTAGTCATATCTCTTACTTTCTGGTTCAGATTTATTTACGACAATCTGGCCCAAAAGAATCCTCTGCTAATTCACCGGATTACGGGGGCGTGGCTGCATTCAGAGCGAAAGGTGTTGAGTGGGCGTGGTCACCCAGGTTTCTTTGCTCAAACATCCAGAGAAAGAGAGAGAGAGAAGAGAGAGGGCGCCTGTTCACTGCGGTCCGTCCAATGGTGAGGAGCTGATTGAGTCGCTATGGTGACGAGATTGTTTCGACAGAGGCTGTGATGGGTTGACAGGTGCGTGACAGTCGCGTCTGTGCAAGCATGTACGCCAAAGGCAAGAACAGCGTGCCATCGGATAGTCAAGCCCGAGAAAAGTAAGTTATATTGATCAGGAGGTGGAGGAGGAATTCTCGCGATCACATCTGCTGTCGCACACACACATTTAGACAGAGGAGACATTGAATACAGCAGCTGGCGCATGTACTACTGTATCTGCTTCGCCTATCAAGTTGCGTGCTTTCTGCATTATAAGAAATATTATTAGATCACTCAGTGAATCGTGTGGTTATGTAGGAGTCTGTGGGATTGCCAAGAATAGTTTCCTTCATCGTTCTTGAGCAGTCAAGTAGAGTATTTTAAATTAACTAACTCAGATAGTTTGCTTCTTTGTGCCTTATTTGTGACTCGGTTGTCCATCTGAATGTCTGTTTGGCTGTTTTTTTTCAATCACTTTTTATTTATATAGCGCTTTTAACAAAACAGATTGTAGCAAAGCACTGAACATTATCAAATAGGAGTGATGGTAATTTATAATGACGAGATAAAATTTTATTTATTAAATGCAGAGACGCTCTCTTTAATCAAAATGATGATAATCACTAGAAATTAGGTGCCCCCAACTAAGCAAGCCAGAGGCATAGCGGCAAGGAACCAAAATCCCATCTGTGGGAGAATGGAGAAAAAAAAAACTTGGAAAAAAACAGGCTTAGTTGGGGCCAGTTCTCCTCTGACCGGACGTCCAGCACCTAATTTCCTGTTAAATTTTAAGTGAGTATCATCAGCATAACAGTTAAAGCTAACACCATGTCTCCTGATAATATCTCATCTCATGTATTCTGATGATACGTCCTCATTCACTGCTACAAACTGATAGCGGTCATATATGTATGATTTGAATCATGCTAAAGCACTTCCACTAATGCCAATAGAGTTTTCTAGTTTATTCAAAGAATGTAGTGGTCAATAGTGTTGAACGCAGCGCTGAGCTTCAGTAGAATTAGACATTTTGGCTAAACAAAACAAGCTTGGTTGTGTTTGTTGTGTTATGTTCTGTGCCAGAAGGTGTCTACGCATTAATTATAAGGATGCTCAAACCATTTGTTTTGGTGTTTTCTCTTATTTGCTGTCCACTTTGAAATATTTGCTTAGGTCATTTAAATTAAAAGTTTACACAAAGAATTGGACATCACTTTTTAGATATATCATTAAAATAATGTTTGTTCAGGTGAGATGAAACCATTATATGCAATAGGTATTCTACATGGATATGGACCAACAAATATAGTCCTTGATGAAATTATATTTCTAAACAAAATTCATAATCAAAGATAAAACTAAAGGTGCTTGGTAATGTTCTAAGGGTTGTCGTATTGTGTGGCATTTTGTCCTTTTGAAAGTCAGTTACATTTTAAATTGCATTTTGCTGTTGGCCATTTATCTGTGGTGTCAGAGTAGACTTGTGTCTGGTAAACATTAAAGTAGTCTATTCTCTTTAAATTTGAACAGAGTAGAAGTTGAATAATAATATTAATATAACTGGATTTCAAAAAGTGATCTTAAGCACCCTTTTAACATAGAAGTTGCTCTTGTGTTGTAAAAATCACCAAACATTGATATCTCTCACTCTGTAATCCAATTTGTAGACTGACCTCAGTTTGAATGTCACATTTCTTGATCGTGAGGAAGGTGATTAAAACTGTCCTATAAGTAGCAATAATCAGTGTGCTTTTTTTTTTTTTTTGGAGTAAATAAAATGTCAGCTGGAATGTAACCTTATTAGGAACCGTAACGTAATACATGGTTTAAATCTGACCCTCGCTCATGTAAGTGATCTGAGCTATTCAAATCAAAGACATGCAAACCGTCTACTAAAGAAAACATCTGCCACAACATGTCTTCTAACAGCTTTTAGCTCAGTGGAAAACGTATTATAGGATGTTTATCTAGAATGCCTGAAGTTTCTTTTCTTCTCTACAGCTCCATGTGCGAACACATATGTGGAATATTCCTCACTTAGAGATGTCAAAACAAAATGATGAAACAAAATCACTATGGAGATTTCTGTGACAGTTTCCAAATTTAGAATTTAGCTGTCATCGATACAGTGTATTTATTTATTTTGCATTTGGCACAAGCTTTTATTCAAAGTGAATTACATGGCACTGAAACATTTTGTTAGTTCATCCATTCCCATGGGGTTAAACACATGACCTTGGCATTCATCATCATGTTCTATACTGATGGGCACCAGAAATTATATAAATATATTATTCTACTACAAAGTTCCTGAATGATGATTTTCAAATATATGTTATCTTTGTGTTTTTCAATGCGGTGAAAAGTGGCGTTTCCATGTTCTGCAGTTGTGTTCAGTATGTAAGAGAATGAGTGGTGTTGTCGTTCCTGCTGCTGGAACAGTTTTCCTGCAGAGTGGCTGGCCTCTGATATTTTTCTCCATCATTGATATGCAAGCAGCATCACACCGGCCCTACTGCAAGGTTAAGCAAGCGTGACGGCATGGCTTAGAAACCGGCGAGGAGTCTTTCTCTCTGTCCTTAGCCTGTGTGTTATACAGCCTTCTTTTTTCACATATCTCACACACACAGTCTGCATGGTCCTTTAGTTTTCCCAGGTGACCTGTTTGAGATCCAACAAAGTTAAGTGGTTTCTCCATTATTGTCACTTAGGTCTGTTTCTCCTGTAGTTTCTGGTAAGCGTGTATGTTGTAAGTTCTTTTCCAGAGCTGCACATTTTCTCCCCGCTTTCATCTGCAAGATAAGCTGGCATTTCCTGTTGTTGTAGAGAAAGGCATTGTTTCTCGAGGTGTTGTGCTGCATGCTTTGGACTAAACTCTCCTGGTTTTCATTCTGTGTGTATATGCCTGCTCAAGTCAAACACCATTTCATGACCTTTAAACATGACACTTGCTTTGTTGAATTTTGTTTGCCTTGTCATTGCTTTTATAAAATTCAGTTTTATTGACACTTTTATATTAACTAGCAGAGCAGAAGAATTTGGGCCCAGTAGGCTGAGGAATGTAGCATTGTCCTGTCCACACAGGATATGAGTTTCATTCCTTACCTAGATGGCCCTTTCCCCTCTAAAATACTTTTGTTGTTCTTTCATAGTTCATTTCACCTGTTTTGTGGTGGAACACCTTTTTTTTTCTTCCTTTTTGGTTTTTTTAATCATGTCTTTCCATTTAGAATGATTGTTATCTTTCGAACTGACAGCTGTTTTCGTACAATTTTATCCAAAAAAGTAAAAATCAGTAATGACCGCAATTTGCTTAGAAATAAATCTACTATAAAAAATAAGAAATAAGAATGATCTACAGTACAACAACTGCATTTTAGTGCAGTAGTATGTTTTTTAGCATGAATGCATTACATCAATCAAAAGTGAAAGAAAAAGACCTTTAGATTGTTACAAAGAATAATTTGTTAAAGAATCCTGTAGAAAATCTATCACATAATTAGCACAACCCTTTATTAATAATAAGAAATAAACATTTCTTATAAACATCACTAATAATATGAAATATACCTCAGCACCACATAAAAGATAAAAATAAAAAATGCCACACATAAAAAGCCATAATCACCATAAATGTATACATTTACAAAGTAACAGTAAAAAAATAGGTACAGTATATATATTGCTGATTTTGTTTAATAAAAGCAAATTTTGTAATCTGTTAGCTATTGTACAAATCATGGTTACAATCTTTTTTTTTTCTGTTGGCCTCATATCACTCTCCTTCCTCCTTTTCAGCTCTCATCATTAATCATTTATGAGTTCCTGCTTTTCTGCCTCTGCTCTTCTACCTATCTCTATATTTGTCTTTCTGTGTTCATCCTCTGTTCTCTTTCACTGCACCTAATGTGTCAGACATAGACATTTGTCCCAAATATACAAATACACACAGACAGAATCACCCTCAAACTCCCCACTCTCTAATGTCTCTTGGGAAATGAGTCTGTTTGTATCTAGCGAGTGCAAGGCAGCCAATGAGAATGCTGTCAGTTCATCTGTAGAACAGGGAAGAGCACCGTGTTGATGGGATAAGTGCACAGCATGAGGTTCACGACACTGTGCTCATCTCGCCTCGCTTCCTTTCTGTCATTATTATATCTTCATATCATTTCTAACGTTGTTTGTACATCCAGTATCTTGAACTGTAGTGAATAGTTATAGGATCATTTTATTATTACTTGATTTACCTGGTCATTTTGTTGCACAAAATAAGTGGAGATGTAGCCGACAAAGTTAATTATTCAGGTTTATGTATGTTTGGTAATTTCATATTTTGATCAATGGCCCATAATTGGCTAGTGAGAACTTGTCTTGAACAGAATCAAACTTGCTTGTTATTAGGGCTTACGTAATTGGTTATTTGTATTTTTTATTTCATTTTTATTGTTTGTAAATACAATTAAATTACAATTTGCTGGTTGGTTGTTATTTGTATTGTTATAGTTCTTTAATTAATGATGTTTGCTAAAGCAGGCATCATTATTTTTGCCCATACTGAAATTAAACTTCATTGTGCAACTCAGCTATACTACAGCCATGAATAATTGCTGAAATTGTGTGCCTTGCTGAGAAGTGCTGTCAATCTTTAATTAAAAGGACTTACACCTGACTTTCATCTCTGGGAGACAGAAGATAGATAGAAGGAGTGGTAAAAAAGGAAGAAGGCCTTTTGGGCTACTTAACAACCACTCAGAAATCCCTAACAACCAATAACAATACCCTGGCAATCACCCACAACACCATATAGAATTAAAACGTAAAGAAAATTGGTGAAGTATGCATGTGCACAGTATCTTTTAATCTTAGACTCTTGAAACCTGGTTTCTTTTCTGTTGTAGTTGGAAGAGTGTGGATTTTGCTGAAAGAGAGCACAGAGTTCCTGGTCTCTCCATTTCTTTTCTATTCTTTGTCATTAGAATATGAAAGTTTTCTTACAATCTCAGGAGGATTGATTCTCAGGAGCTCAGGACCCCCTGTTGTTCCTCCAGCCTCCAGATTTCACTCGTGTTTGATCCTGGTTTGCCAATTTTCCTAAACTCTTCAGCATTTTCTTCTCTTGTACAAACACTCTTCTACATAGTGGTAAAAATGTTATTCGTATTTTATTTTGTGAGTATATATGAATTCTCTGAACATTTGAAGGTTTTTCGTTGCAGGTTTGTGTTTGCAGAAACAAGCAGGAGAGTGAATATTTTGTCTGCATGTAAAATATATTTAAATTTGACTATGCCTGAAATTATACATTTCAAAGAATGCCGCTGGACTGTGCTGACTCAGACTCGCTCATACATACTTGAAAGATTAAAAAAAAAAGCTTTGAGCTTTATTTGAAAGAATTCTTTCCAGTATAAAAAGTCTAACATCATGGCAAATATAGGAAACTATTGAATATTCCCATGTCAGACTGTGAAGTGCAAGTGAACCTGATGTTTTTCCCTTAAGTTTGCCTTGAAAGTTATCTCCAAACTGGGACTCATTTGAGTTGCCTTATTCATTCACATATTGTTCCTTTAGATACACCGCCAAACCATAAAGATATGGACAGATTCAAATTGAAGTTATTATTCGTTGAAAATCTTTTTTTGTCTGCTCTATCGCTTAAATCTCATTTGTGCAATATTGAAAAATTCACATATAGTATTGAACATTTTCAGAATTAAACTTGGTCTTAAGTCTTTTTTGTCTTGTATTCCATGGATGCTTTTATCAGTGCTTTTTGAAGTTTGCCATTCACCTTTCACTTCAGTTTTGTAAGTTTGCCATTACAGGGATGCCATGATAATAGTTTCTAATGAACAATTGAATTTTATGTAGCCATTAGAAGCAGACCTATGATTAGGATTAGGATTAGCATTAGTATGGAAAGCTATGTTCATTCATATGACACAAAAACGTATAACTTTCTGTCTCTGCAGGTTAGCTCTATATGTGTACGAATATCTGCTACATGTGGGAGCTCAGAAATCAGCACAGACCTTCCTGTCAGAGGTAGGTGAACTATCTTTTTGCATTTTCACCAAGATCTCTGTGAGTGTCAATAAAATGCTTCTAAACACAAATCTATTCAAGACGCTATAGTTTTAGGAGAGAATGTTTACATGTAGGCCAGTAAACAGCTCCAATGAAACCTACACTGTTCTCTGATCCCAGCTTAATTGAATTGCGCTGGATACAAAACCACACTGGCACGAGAAACTGGGCAAACTGTTTCTGTTTAGTGGCACAGTCTCATGGAGATGCAGCGGGGGTCTGTAAGCTTATTTACATGGATTTTCATAGAACAAAGTCTTCGCTTGCTCTGCTCTGTAATTGAATGTGGTTCAATATGACATTTAAGTTAGAAATAGCTGGTTGCGAAAGACTTTAGATGACCCAATACACAGAGTGGACCATTTGTGACCTATTTACACTTCAGCCACAATTCTTCAGTCAGAAAGCAATTTTTATGATTTTTTTCCTGAAGGGTCTGTTTTAGAGACACTTAGCGTTAATGACTTGTCATCCTCTCAAGCTGCGTTTGGAGAAGAGATGTTTATATCTGTGTCGGCGACTGCTCGCTTGCTGATGACATGATCACTTACAAGATACAACTGAACGGTAAAAGTAAATGCGGATGAGTGCCGCAGCTCTTGAGTCAAGTAAATATTTGTGAATTACAGAGGAATAAGATCAGATAAATAGTGGAACAGAACAAAGAGAGAAGAGGAAAGAGAGAGAAAGAGACTGGCACAATCACAGAGGTAAAAACACAAAGGCTGGCCCACCACTCAGACGTGACTCAAACTGGCCCCTGTGACTAAGCCAGCCGCCCCGTCCATTGTGGCTGGTTTCCTTTGCGACTCCTGTCTTTTGCCACCCTGCTCATGTAACCAGTTCACACTGGACTTGTACCCAAAAATAGCTGTAGCTCTCGCGGCAATGTATTGAGATAATGTTGGGCACACCCGTGTTGTTTATGGCGGCTGTCGTCAGCGCTTTAATGTCGGTAAACCCATCTCACATGGCCAGTGACTAAAATGGATGATCTCATCGAGAAGGATGGTGTTTTCTGTTCCTGTTTAGTCTTAAGGATGAGAAAGCAAAAGCTGTAGTGATAACGGGCCGTCGCTAAGCACAACCTTTTACTGAACGATCTTGTGCTAACAAGCAACTAATATGTGTAACTGTAAAATAAAGTGTTACGATTACTTTATCCTGGCTGTTCACAGTATTTGTGATTCATGGAGTGATAAAACGAAAAATCTAAAATCTCCTCTGTAAAAACGTTTCACACAAACAATTCTCTCAACTCTAACAAAATAAAAACCTTTATTTGTCAATAAAATTAAACTGAACCTGGCTTTATCTAGTGTTCAGACTGCTGTTCTGGATAATATGCAAAATAGTGCATAATTTAATTAGATAATGCTTCATTTGCACACATAAACATAAAATAATTTAATAATGCAATAGAAAAAAAAAAACAATTGTCTTAATCGGCTGTCATTAATCATCTGTAAAAAGTATAATGCCATTGCCTTAAAATATTGCATATTCTGCCAAGGAGAGCAGAGCTCAGTGAAGTGTTATTGGTTAACTGAATTTTTATTAATGGAGTCATAGACTGAGTCACACTGAAACTGTTTTAAACTGATTCCAAGTAACAGTTTTATCTCTCAAATTTATTCTGGGCACCACGTTTGACTCAAAGTTCAGCTCTCCATGGCAGAATTTGCCCTTAATTATGTTCAAATCACAAAGGGAGCACAGGTTGACTTGTCACTGAATCTTTATAACTCTTTCTTTGTTCTCTGCTTAACTTGGCAGATCCGATGGGAGAAGAACATAACATTAGGAGAGCCGCCTGGGTTCTTACACTCATGGTGGTGGTAAGAGACTATGCTTGAAAGTTTCTTTACTCTTTGGATGGGATTAGTGTGCTAAAAGTGTTTTGAGTTATAATTATCAAAATGGCAATTATAGATGCATGAGATGTTTAGTTAAAGGGGTCATGAATTTTCCTCAATCTTTTGGCCTGTAAAAGGTTATTTTACTTTATTACGCAGCGTCGTGTAATACTCGATTCTGATTGGTCAGTCGCCATATTCCAAGGTTTGTTATTCCCATATAACAACCGGTAAAACTAATAACACAGGCATCATGTTGACCGTTAGTACTTAATCAGTCAGCTGTCGCTGACAGTTTGGCGCCATCCTGTGGCTCCCCAGTTTTTAAAAAAACTAATTGTATTATATTATTTATTTCTTTATTGTTTTATAATTTACTTTTGGGGCAAGAAGCCGTGTAGTAAGCGCTCCGTTTCGCGTCGTCTGCCGATAAGCCTGTCTGGCTTTATTCTGCGATAACATCCTGCTAGTTGTATATTATCCCTTACATAAAGCTATTATTGAAACCAAGCTCAGGAAACAATTTTTTACAATTTTTGTCACATTATTATGCGACATAAGGCCACCTCTGCAGAATCAGATCAATGACTAATTCTACGTCATGTCTTTGGCCCTGCCCACTTTGAGATGAAAAGGAGAGAAGACCCATACAGGATAACTGTGACTAAAAATAACATTACCTTCCAAAGAATCCTGTAAATGAGCTGCTGCTTTCTGGAAAGAGGTGAACCCTTGTCAGTTCCTGCCTTGGTTACTAAGACAACAACAAACAAAACATCAGTTTGTTTTTGGTTATCGTCATCTCTTTGGTTATTGTGTCAAAAACACAGTTCACTTAAACACAGTCAGTTATGTCTGCGAATATAAAAAGATGAACGTATATCAGTAAATTAGATTTATGAAACAGCACCTCTCAGACAAGGCTACAACAAACTACACAACTCAACCAGTCCTCGCCCCCTGATATTTTTTTTGCTCATGCCCTGGGGGTGAATTATTTAAATGTGGGATACTCTGGCTATAACTGAAGTTCAGAAACAGAAAATAAATCCCTTTAGAATTCACTTTGTTTTGAAAGTATTTTGTAAATTTTGAAAAAAAAGTAACTTAATAAAATGATATAATGTAATATAATCTATTATTATTATTATTATTATTATTGTATAATCATGAACAATCACATCCCAAATAAAATGTATTGTTTGCATAATATGTATGTTTGTTCTGTGTGTATTTATTATGTATATAAATACACACACATATTAATTTTATTTAATGCATATAAATTATATGAATATAAATATAAAAATGTAAATACAAGTATTCTCATATATATTGTATGTGTGTGTATTTATAAATACAGAAATATTTTCATAACACACACATATTATGCAAACAAAACATTTTTATTTTGGATGTGATTAATCATTTGACAGCACTAAATATAATATAATATATGGAAATTAATTCAATAAGGTGAGGATCATGGCTGTTCTGAGCTGTTTGTTTCTCCAAATTAAAAACCTTTACTGTCATTTTAATGAGTATAATACATTCTTGCTGAATAAATACATGGTTTATTAAAGTTAAAAGAGAGGAGCCACTAGTTAGTTATAATTATAATATATGCTCTGTGATTTTTACCATGTTTGTGCGAAAACACAGAAATATGTAATTCTAATGGGATAAAAATCTCACAATGCATTTGTGAAAAAAACATTTCCTAAAGGAAAACAAATCCCATCCAAATAGGGCTTTAATTAACTGAGAATAGTTATTTGTTCTCACACTGCAGTAACAGTCTTTTTTATTATTATATATTGTACGTCTTCCCTTGCAGTGTTTTCTGGGACCTCTACTGTGCTGCTCCTGAGAGGAGAGAAACATGTGAGCATTCAAGTGAAGCCAAAGCTTTTCATGACTATGTGAGTATATATATGTGTTCACTTACAATGAGGACAATCACGATTTGGTGCAGGAACCACATTTTTATTGGCTTAGCTTCAGAGAGAAATTAAGGAGATATTTAGAACAACTGATAAACCAATGAATACATTTTAGTGATTTGTACTATAAACAAAACCAGTGCGAAACCACTGACCTGTGGAACAGTTACAGCTGGTCTCTGGAGAAACCTTGCAGGGCAATTGTGAGTGAGAGTACAGCTCATAGAAGCAGAGCTAAGGTGAGCAGGAGGGGAATGGAAAGCGGGAAGGATGATAAATCGGTGCTCCGTGCTGGAGGCATTAGCAATGATGTCATACATTTGCGGTCATCTTGGCTAGAGGGAGGAGGACACCTTGACCTATTCTGAGTATGACGGAGAGAGAGAAATAGAGAGCAATAAGGTTGCATATGAAGCAAGCGACAGAGTGTGATTAGATTAAAGGCTTGTGTATAAGAAATAATTACTTACATAAAGCAGCATAATAGCCTCATTGTTCCTCTAATACCTTGATTAAAACCACAACGACTCCACCTACAAGTCAGGTGCCTGTTTGTCAACCACAAATTATGTAGACCACCAGAATCACTATGATTAACTGCTGGCCAGCCACAGCTCATTAGGATAAAAGCCTTCGCTTTTAGTTCATGCTTCAATCATGTGAAGTGGCTCTGATTCTCATTCATGCATGCAATGTTAAAGACACGTCATTAAATCATAAAATACTTTAAAGTGATCTATGATTATGGCTACATTGTGTTTAGCAGGTTTCATTAAAGTAAGCCATCAATCATATTTTCAGAGGTGTTTTCATTTTAATATGTTCGTAAAGGTATATCGAATTAAATATACAAAAATAATAAATTGCTTCACTTAAAGAAAAATATAATTCTGTCATCTTTTATGTCAAACTTGTATGAGTTTGTTTAATCTGTTGAACTCTAAAAAAGATATATTGAAAATTCTAAAAATCCCTAAATACTATTAAAATGTGTTATATCACTCAAACAAAAATTACACGGTTACAAAATCGTAGATCTCTGGAACTCCAGATATTATGGGCCGGTTTCCCGGATAGGAATTAGATTAAGCCAGGACTAGACCTTTGCTAATTTGGGACATTTAAGAATTTTTAGAAAC
>JAUCMS010000127.1:2014797-2039432 GCA_032357445.1 Enteromius radiatus | reverse complement strand
AAATGATTTTAGCAAATGGCTGCAATATAACAAAGAGTGAAAAATTTCAGGGGGTCTGAATACTTTCCGTACCCACTTTGTGTGTATATATATATATATATATATATATATCATCCATTTACACATGGAATACTTTCAAGTTTTTCCTTTTTCCTCCATTCAACAGCAGGATCTGGTGACATTGAAAGTCTCCCAAAGGTATGGGGCATTTCCGTATGGTTTTGACAGACATTTAAACAGTGATGACTACTTATCTGAAATTCATTTGTGGTTTCTGTCCTCAAACTCAATGTTCACATTCATCAGAGCTCTCCAGGAAACCTCAGCATGAATAATCAGCCTGGCACACCAAGAGATGATGGAGAAATGGGTGGCAACTTCCTCAACCCATTTCAGAGTGAAAGTGTATGTATGCAGAAAATCTTTTCTCTATAGTGTTAAATACAGCTGAAGCTGTCATTTAAACTACCTTCCTATCTTGCAGTATTCTCCAAACATGACAATGAGCGTGTGAAAGGACAGCAAAGGAGTTATGTTTTCACCGTGTTCAGCAAAAAGCAGGATAATCTCAAAACCGGCTCCTAGGTTTTCTATTCATTTTGTTTTTTGGTGAACTACTGTGAATTACAGAAACATCGTCCTAAACTGAATCTGAAGAAATTTAAGCAAGCCACGAAAGGAAGCTGAAGACACCCAGAAGAAGCTTTTCCAATGTGTTTTTTGTTGTTGTTGTTGTTTTTTGTCATTCCATTGTTAATATTGTCTTGTCTCCTGTATGGATATGCACAGGGCTCAATCCATTTTTTTTAATTATTGAATCTTTCCACATGTTTTTGTATGTACCTTTTTATGTCAAAGTTTTTTGTTTGTTTGTTGTTTTTTACTGTGGTATGCAGCATAGCTGATACCAAAACAGCAGACCCCTAATTAAAACTCTCCACTTTTAGGTGCAGCATAATTCACACAATTACACACTATTATGATTGAACAGCAGAAAAGTTGTTGTTGAGTGAACTAAATATAGCATTTCAGGGTCTTCATTTTATTGTGTTGTTTTAAAAACTAAGTAAACAAGGATTTGATCAGAAGACGACTACTGTCAAAATCACCCTTTATCAAACATGTTGTTTAGGCAAACCAAAGGTTGACATGATTGTTTTTTGCTCCAACGAAGACAAATGTACAGTATATCCCAAAATGTCATGGACTGACCTAAAAAAAATTAAGACAGACCTCAAGATTTCTTGTCATGTTGGATTTGTTCTTGTAAATACAGCTATCTGTGAAGAATTTGGATATGCTGATATAAAAATCATTTTCACCATTTGTAGTTTGTGTTTGTGTATGTAACCTTTCCGGAGAAAAGAAAAACTGCACAAGCCACCACAAACTATGCTAGAACATTCTTCTTACATAGATGGTCAAATAATCTTCTTGCTGGATATGAAATATGAGCAGGTTAAACATTTATCATCTGACAGCTGAGTAAATACGCTCTTAAATGACATATGGATTGTTAGGATATAGGACAATATTTAGTCAGGATACAAGTATTGAAAATTTGGATTCTGAGTCGAGCGTGCAAAAAATAAAAACAAGTTCATAGCTATGCATATTATCCAAAATTAAGTTTTGATATATTTACAGCAGGAAATTTCTGAAATATCTCAATGGAACATGATCTT
Organism: Enteromius radiatus; assembly: GCA_032357445.1. Taxonomy (NCBI): domain Eukaryota; kingdom Metazoa; phylum Chordata; class Actinopteri; order Cypriniformes; family Cyprinidae; genus Enteromius; species Enteromius radiatus. The sequence goes on along the minus strand of JAUCMS010000127.1, from coordinate 2,037,747 downwards.
TATATAATATCCTGATGATTTTTGGCATAAAAGAAAAACTGATCATTTTGACCCATGGCTACAAAACATGCTTTTGTGTTCACTCAGTGTTAAAGCACAAAACATGTTGGTGAGCAGCTATATGCTGGTCATTTAAACAAGATTTAAAGCCTTTATTTACATAATTTACATAGTTAAAAAGTTATTTTAATTGTTAAAAAAAAGATTGTTTTTTATGCTCACCAAGGCTGCATTTATTTGATCAAAATACTATAAAAACTGAAATATTGTAAAAAATTCTAAACAACTTTAATTTTTGTCTTTACAAAGCATTAGCCTATACATCTGAAATCTAAATAAGCTTTTATCGGCAAGAATATTGTTTTTGTGACATAGTAACAATTGAACACAAAAATATAGCAAGAATATATTAGCATACAGTAGATGTTATAACAGCATAGAAACGGTTTAAGTGACATGGTCATTTTCATTGTTCTTGGAAATGTTATGAATAATAATTCAAAAGTTCCAATGAATTAGTGCAATCAACTCCAACCACCCTAAATGAGCTGGACTTGATAAAATAAGTGATTTAAAGTCCTTGGAAACCTGCTACAGCAGGTTATTGGCTGGCCAGCTGCAAAGTTCTCAAAGTGCTCATGCCATCAGCTTCCTGTACTGGTTGCTCACGCTGCTTTTGAAAGTCTCCAGCTTGCTTGACCTGGTGGTGCTGCTGAACTGTGAGCTCCTCTCGATGCCAGACGCTCCCTGACACTTGAGAAAGGCAAGAACCTGTTTTTGACACTGAGACGATCCGAAGTAGTACATGAGGGGGTCCAGGCAGCAGCTGATGCTCCCTATGCACGTAGACACCAAGTACGCGGCGTAGGACGCCTCGTTGTGCTTGTGCGCGAACTGCACGTAATGCGACAACAGGATGATGTTTGTGGGCGCGAAGCATATGACGAAAACAGAAAAGACTGTTATGGCCATAAAGACAGCCCGCGTTTTTTTGGCGCGGTTTTCCACGTTGGCTGCGCACAAGGCTTGGATGATGCGCACGTAGCAGACGGTGCTAAAAATGAGTGGAATGAAGAAGAACAGCGAAGAGATGATGGGGAAAAAGTACAGGTAATACGCGCGGAGGTGGTGGAGGTCAAGGACGTCGTGACAGGTGGTAATGCCCAGGTCAGTTAGGTGAATTGTTTGATTGGAAATTAGCAAAGGCGTCACGCCGCCGATGGCCAGAAGCCACATGGCGGCGCACACGACGGACGCGGTCCGCGGACTGCGCCAGGTGAGCGAGTCCATCGGGTAAACGACAGCCATGAAGCGGTCCACACTGATGCACATCATCAGCAGCACAGAGCAGTACATGTTGCAGTAGAAAGCGGCCGTGACGAAGCGACACATGCCGGCCCCGTATATCCAGTTATTTCCGTTGTAATGGTAGGCTATCCTGAACGGGAGTACCAGGACGAATAGAAGGTCGGCGCAAGCCAGATTTATCATATAAATCGCCGCCGGTTTTTTCGGTCTCACTTTGCGCACAAACATGACCAGCGCAAGCAGATTTAGAGGAGCGCTGATGATAAACACTATAATGTATATTGTCGGGATGACAGCGGTCAACACGCGGCCTGTGAGGAAGCTGGAGGCCTCCGGAGAGATGTGATAAGTCTTTTTAGCCACATGGGGGTGGTGGTCTTTATTGGGTTTGGAAACTGGACCTGAGCCGGAGCCGCTGCCCTCTTCCTGCACGTCAAGGAAATCAATTGGCTCATCGGTGACAGTGAGGAAAAAACCAGAAAATGTCCGAAGAAACGATTCTGGGAAAAGAAGTGCATAATGAAATTATTTAGGTGTTTGCTTAAAAAATTAAATGGTCACATAAATCTTAATAATCCATAAACCTTTAAAAAAAAAGTTGCCTAACTTTCATGCTAAAAGGCACTTTTTTCGAACTTGGTTTGGTTTTATATTAAACTATTTTTAGTTGTTAATGTTATTTGAAATGCATTCGTTATCGTAAACACTATAAATGCTTGCGTTTTCAACATAATATTTCAATTACACATTACTTTACAGAACACTGTCGGCCAAGTCTTGTCTTAAGAACAAATGGCGTAGCCTATAGCTACCAAATTCTGAGCAGTGTTGGGACGGTTACTTTGGTTACAGATTACAAGTTACCCAATTTAAAATGGGAAGTATAGTGTAACTATTTCAGATTACTTTATTAAAGTAACTAATTACATTACTTTAAAAAAAAATTAGAAATGTTTTCAACTGTTAATTGTTTGAAAACATATAAACCAGTTGCGTTAACCTTAGGACTCACTTGTTAGCTACTATCAGACTGTCAGAAATAAGATTATAAGAATTTAACTTTAAAGCAGCCACCACAAAGCAAAACAATTATCAAATAAGCATGTGTCCTAGTCTTTGCTCAGAACTTCTGAAACATTCGTGTCTCATATTTTAGAGAAGTCAATGGAATTTGGGAACGAAATCAATCAAATGTAAAAATATTCAGATAACACCCTTTGTATTTGTTACCATTTTCACAAGTAACTAATTTACACATTTTCTCAGTAACAGTTTAGAGCTACATTTTTTTTGCAATTAAATTACGTATTTGCGTTACATGTAGGCTAACTACTGCCAAACACTGACGCAGATCTATTTACAAACTAACTAGTAAGCACTTCTTAGTGTGAGTGTTGCTTCCCGAAGTATGTAGACGCAGCTATATGGCTCACACGTGGATTGTAATGCTTACTTTCAAAAATACAAAGTACATAAAGTATACATTAACTCCGCTCACCAACTCACTGTATGTTACTTAAGTTCATCATATTTTAGCTTGTGCACGTGCAGAGAGAAATGTTTTACCGTTCTTGGGCATCGCAGCCGCAGAGCCCTCCACAGCCAGCAGTCCCATCAACACCACAATCAGCAACATCACGACTGAATTAAACGGACGGTGCGGCTCAAAAACGATGAAAAAAGCGAAACTACTAAATAAAAAAGCCAGAGAGTTTTTCAGTGAATGAGCCTGAGCTCAACAACAGTCCTCAGACATCAGGAAAGACTGGAGGCTGATGAATTCACTCCACCGTCTGTCGCGTGCATGTCAACGCCTACTTTACACAAGGGAGCACAGGACTAGCCGGTACAAACTTTAAAGTAGATATTTTTAATTGTGGAGTTATTTATTTAGTTACTTTTTAATAACATTTTATTATGTTCATTTTTACCAAGTGATATACAGTATGAAGATTCAGTTTTGTTTGTAGAATAGTAATCACAAACATGCATTAATATTGTAAATCATCATAAACGTCTGCGTTTATTTGATTTGGCTTATGATTCATAATACAGCCCTTGTGTCAAATATAGCCTATTCAGTCTCCCAAACATATACAGTGTATATATATATATAAACAACACGTTTTGATGTATAATAGTTGTGTTTATTATCTTTTCAGCACAGAACATTGTCAATTGTCAAATGAAAACCTGGAATGCTGTTTAATAAGTAATAAATGAAATAAAAGGCACTAGTTCATGACTCTCGTCTCCTCTGGTTTATCTTATTTAACAGTTATATGGCAGTAGTGCATTATCAGTCATTAAACGTCATCCATTTCTAAAATATTAAAACATTGTGGCATTCAATACATTACTTGCTATAAAATATATAGTTCAATTACACTTGAATTGAAATATATAACCCCCCCCCCCCCCAAAAAAAGATGAACGATTTGTTGTTTTGATTGTGGTTTGATTAAATTACCATTCGAATGTAAGCTTTGTATGTACAGCTTTGCATGCATGATAATTCTTAGAATGACATGATAATTAAATACAGAAGACTTGCAAACACAGCTGCACAAATGCCCTGAATGCTCAGAGAAAAAAATATCCAAAAACCAAAGGCACAATCTGTTCTCTTTTTTACAGTTGGTGTAAACTAGCATCTAAAATCAGGCTCTGATAGCTAATTAATATTTTTCACTGAATTAAATCTAAGGGATGTTCATTTTCCATAGAACTTTTTGTTCAAAAGGAAGATCAGTAGATTGACATTAACTTTGGCTTTGTCGAACATTTTCATGACAGCTACTCCCTCATACTGAAGCTGCAACAGGTCCTGTCAATTAAAAAAACAAACACACACACACACACACACACACACACACACACAAGAGGTGAACAACAGTTTCTGTATTGGTGTGTCCATAAATGCAAGTCCACATAATACAACTAATATATCCTGCACATGGCTCTGTGCACCTGGGAACTAACCTGGAAATGCAGTTGCACCTTCTCCATCTCAACTCCCATAAACTTGGCCTTTATCTCAAAGTCTCCCACTTCCTCACAAGGGCAAATGTCGAACATGACATTTTTTAACCTGAAATGTACAAAACACTGACTGAAGTACTGGAATAGGTGGAGCTTAATACTGTTCATCTTACGGTGCAAATAATTTCAGTGTTGCAAAATGACTGGTAGCGCCTGCCTGCTCAAAAACAAATAAACATAACATTCCTCAGATTGACAACAGATTAAACGACTACATCACTGAGCACAAAAAGAGAACATTTGAAATATTCTTTTCATCTGCCTTCAGAGATTGCAAAAGCAGTTGACTAAACTCCACTTTGGATTGCATGGAAAAGCAGAACTTAGATATTATGATATTCAATGTGAAGTTACTAATTATGAATACAAATATGAATTATTAAAGAGTTAAAAAGAAATGGTGCAAAGAGGAAAAACCTACTGATTCGTCTGGAGGCCTTCAATTTCCAGAATGACTCCTTTCTCATGCAGTTTGGCAGCTGTGTACTTCAGAGACGAGGCCTTGGACTTCTTACTGCTCTTCTCCTCTTCCTTTCTGTCCAGTTTAATGGACCTTCGTGAATTCCTGATTGCAAAATAACAATCAATAAAATCTTATATGTATTCTGTAGATCTTGTATAGCTGACCATTTCCAAGTTCTCTTCAAGCCATTGAGTATCAGGGCTTGATTGTGGAAATCACTAATCGTTATTTCAATATATCAAATGACAACACAAATTTATAATCATGAGAATAAATAGACCAACTTAGTCATTAAAATAAATTAGCAACTAAATTAATAATCCAATTACACTTTCAGGCTTTGCGTAATATCATTGCGCCTGCTGCACCCATGGTATGGCAGCAAAGCCCCTTGATTATCACGCTGGAGTGAGAGTATAGTTTCTAACCAATTCAGCCTAAAAAAACACACTTAATTTTCTGTCGGTTTCTGCATACAATGTAACTCTAGAAGAGTCTAAACTAATTGGTCATTTTTGAGCTAGATGCTACTGGTCTAAACAGATTCAATGATCTACGCTAAGCTACAGCTAAAAGTGCTATCGCCAGACCTGGAGATCAGCTGAATGGATTTAAAAACAGTCAAAGTCAACTGTTTAACTATAGGGGGGTTGGAGATATTCTAAAACAAAAGTGCCATGTTCCTTTAATTCATTTATAGACATATTAAGTGACTATTAAGCAGCATATACAGTAGGCCCATAATCATGAGGACACTTGTGCATCTCCACTCACTTTCTGTTGAGGTTGTCCAGACAGGTTTTGATGTATGTGTCATAGTAGTTGATTTGTTCCTGATAGAAAGAAGTCTTTGAGTTGAGCGCACTCAGAGTCTGCTGCAGCTTCACCAACTCTGCTTTCCTTCTCTGTCTGTAGCGCCGCTGATATCGAATGTCCTGCCAAATAAAACAGTTTTGTTATTACAAATACTAAATTGTGAAAACACAGACTAACACACATGAACTAACGGAAGGTGTTTATGGTACCCTGCAGTCTTAAAGGGCCCAGGTCGCGTTATGATTTCATACAGAAGCAGTCATTATAACTACATTTGTTCAATAGACAATTATCACTTTCAACAAGCCCATCATATTTTCAAATAGTTCCGCTACCCTGACTGAAGTCAATAAGGCCTAACCTTAGAGATGTCATTGATGACTTCCTGGTACTTGTGTTTTGAGCTGACCAGACCAGCTTGCTCCAGAGTTCTCAGGTTCCTGAGGATCTTTCTCTTCTTCTGCTCCAGAGGCAGCTGGCGGTCCTCCAGCATGGCCTGGCTGCTCTTCATCCCCTCTGGAGTCTGAGAGTCCTGCACCACCTGTCTCTCTACTAGCTTAGCGTGCTCTGCCTCCTACAGATCCAGACAGAGAGATCATTTCATTTCAATCTGTTGAAATACTGACCTGTTCAGTATCATTAATTCAAGAGCCAGTTACTATACCTGTAGAGTAGAGGCAGGAGTTTCTATGATATCATTGAGTGTTTCCCCTGGTTGAATTCTCACAACGTCCACTATCAGTTTCTTTGTTCTGCAAAGTGACAGGCAAACAAAGAGAAGGATACCCTAGTCAGGCATATCACAGTGCCTCAGGTTGTGCGTTGTCTCGTCAGTTAAGATACAGGCTAGCATTGTCCAGAAGATAATGCAATTCAAGACGACTTCACAGCCACTCACAGTTCAAATTTGATAAAGACTGCCATATGCAGATGACATAAAGGACAAAACGGTGATAGAATATTCACTTGGGGGCGAAATATGCCAACTTACAAATGTCTGAATTTAGCTAATTTTATGCCTGTCGAGATATTTAAATGTTAGTGTTGTTATATATGTTCCATAGAAGAAAGAAAGAAAGTTCTGAAGGTTTTGTCCGGTAACGTAAGCATATAAGCATACAAAATTGCCTGTAAAGAAGTGCAGACTCGTTTGTGGTTTGTCTCAGAACTGCACAAACCGGCTGGTTGCAGTAATTGATATTAATACGGTCTGTAAACAGAACATCATACACGTCTGGGTCACTGGGGCTTCACAGATGCTGTGTTTTTTCTGAGTGGAAATGGAGCAGATGTAAACATATAGACAATGAGCAGTGACGTCAGTGTTCCTGCTTCCTTCCCAAAGATAGACTAGAAAGCTAGAGGTTAGGACACAAGTGCTAGAACAATAGTGGCCAGCAAATGATAATCGACAAATGTTTCCTTAGAGTATTACATTTCAAGTATGTGATGACTTCTGTCCTTAAGGCCTCTTTACACCTTATGACCAAAATCATGCTGCATCTGGTTGGGCAGTTTTCTTTGCATTATGATGAAAAATTAGAATACCTCTATGTTAAAAAGCTCTGTTGCATTGACGGGATGTGGAAGTTTGTCTTTTATTACCAGCTGGTCATTTAAATAAATTCATTACGCATCAACGTTTTGCACTGAACATTCATTTTAGTGTGAACAAGCCTATACTCAGGAATTCTAATTACACAAGTTGGCTAAAAAGAGGCCCATTTTAGAAGTGGAAACGATAAAACAAGACACCAACCCATTTCCTCCTATGGGACAGGAGAGATATGAAGACAGGAAATGAAGACAGTGAAAACAGACGTTGAGTGTGGGCAAGGAGATATTTATATGTTTTTACGCAATAAGGCAGTTGAAGAAGTGATGATTACTTGCTCACTTACTTCACCATCAGTCCCTTCATGTCTTTGTCATCTCCATCCAGCAGCTCAAACTTGTTGGTGAGGGTAAGGGAGACCTCTGTTTTGGCCAGCTGACTCAGTGAGTTCTCCTTGCTGGGGTCATCGACATCCACGGCTCCTTCACCTGCATGCCAAAGTTTCACATTCATTATTGTTCTGACAGTGGGTTAATGTCCTATTCTTTTAATCAGCTGTCAGTGAGGGCATATTCATGGAGTCTTTTGCCAAAGGCAACACCGCTGCAGTCTTCACTTCTAGGTGGCAAACTGCTGGTGATTGAAAGCTGCTCTCAGTGAATGAATAAAACGATGTGTTTGTATTTGTTATAACTTCACCAAGTAGTGACTCGACGTCAGGAACTTCCCCCAGGTCCTTCAGGAGTTCATGCAGAAGATCACTGTGATCTGGAGCAATAGCTTCCTTATGTTCCAACACCAACTAAAAGAAAAAAATTCAATTAAAGTATTCCAGCTGCAAGTAGTCTGTGCCTACTACAAAACACAATAAAACTTAACATCCCACTGCTTGGATCAAGTTCAATTCATACTGCAATTGTTAGTACTACTAACTGTGAGTATTCTGTTACATTCACAGCAAAACCAAGAAGATTTTTAGTAAACTGCACATGTACTGTTAAGCATTGATATATGTTACTGTAAGTCTGATGTAGAGTTATTTTATAGATCTGTCAATGTTTCTTTGCTGCAGCTCAAAGAGTTGTGTAAAATGTGTTCAAGAGTAGAATTAATGTGTTGCACAATGCATGAAATGCATGAAAAGGAAATAAAAATATTTTAAATACATAAATGTTCATAAAGTTAATATCTTAGATGCCCTCTGACTTCTTATGTATGATTAATTTTCTGATATTTGTAATTGGAAAAAGAAAAAATACGATGACTTATTTGTTTCCAATGCATCCCATTGTCCTAAAATTTGGCAGAGAAAACGGCACTCAGCATTAGAGGTCAATACAGTTGAATTTAAGGGGAGTAAATACTGTATCTTTTATTAAGTGTAATATATATTACAGCCAGCCATTCTGCTTAAAATTGACATCACAAAACATCACATCTGTTTTGTCTATGTGCTGCACAATGAGAAACATCCCAGAATGAAATGTCCCATCTTTTTTTTTCCAACTGAAGGAATGTAGAGACTTGACTGAGAGGGTAAAAGTTTGCAGACTCTGTTATGTCTGCACAGGTCATGATGTCACTTCCTCACGCATATGGATCAAGTTAAGCCACTCCTCACAGAAGTCTTCTATCATGACTCATAGGTGGCTAATGAAACTTAATTACAATGAGCTGTAGATCTAAAAAAGCATTTGACTTCACATTCCAAATCAATGCCCAACAGTAAATGCTGAAACCACATGTTTTGACAAGAAGCGTCTAAACTGCATTCTCTCTTTCATATGAACAGCCCAGAAATAAGATACAATAAGAGGTCCTCTCTTCTACTAAATCTGGCAGAAAACAAAAGTATTAACTATTTTCTAAATGCAAATTCTCAATCTTGCTGTGCATGTTTAATTTGTTTTACCTTATAATCTAAGCATTATAACTCTGTATCTCTGTATCTACTTCTCAGTTGTATGTTAAGATGTATGTCTTACAGAGTGTGTGTTGATAATCTCCTCAATAGAGATGTAGATGACAGGTTTGCTGAGTGTCACCATGTCAGAGTACTCATCCACGTTAAACTTCTCCTCTGGAGCTGGAACATCACAAGCTGCCTGGAAGAAGCCCCTGAAAATCAAAAAAAGAAAGAAAGAAAAGATTAGATTTCTTTGTGATTTTAGCGGAAAATCTGTTGATTTCTTAGAATCAATATGAAAATGCTAAAATTAGTAGCTTAAAACACGTGGAATTAGGCAAAACACATGAGAGTGAGGAATTTTGTGAATATCAGCTATTCAAATTCTGAGAAATTTTGTGCAACAAACAAAATAATAAAACAAGATAAAAACAAAAGTATAATGGCAAGTAGACATGAAGAGACATGAGAAGGTCACATGCTAAACTGCAATAATCCAGCTCAAGTGTAACTATCGGGTCAATCACAGACGTGTAATCAGGCAGAGTTGCTGAGAATCTGAGGGGAAAAAGGGAGTTTCCAGTAAGCATGATTCACCAGCATGGGAATGAGGGGCTGTGGGTGAAAGGTCATTTAGCACGTCCAGCTTCCCCTCACACACACACACACTAATGTGTCTGAAGTGGGAACACATGTCCCTCCTCTCTGCTGATGCCTTACTTTCACACAAAAACACTTCCCCACCTTTCACCCCCATTTCCATATATCCTCAGTCTGCCCTGACCCTCAGATATCTGATTGTTTCAAATCTTTTGTTCTACTCTTTATTTTTTTTTTATATAAAATATTAATACTTAAAATTACTAATAGTTAAAAATATATATTATTGTAATGATCATGGGTCACAATGGGTCAAAATGATAGATTTTTCTTTTATGTCAAAATCATCAGGATGTAAAATAAAGATCATAGTACATGAAGAAGTGAATTTCCTACCATGAATATCAAAACTTAATTTTTGATTGGTAATATATATTGCTAAGGACTTCATTTGGACAACTTTAAAGGCAATGTTCTTCAATATTTACTTTTTGTTTTTACAGCCTCAGATTGCAGATTTTCAAATAGCTGTATCTCGACCAAATACTGCCCTATCCTAACAAACCATACATCAATGCAAAGCTTATTTATTCAGCTTATTTATTTCAGATCCGAAACGACTGACTTCCCAGAAGTCTACATTTGTAAATATGAGCCTTGAAAAAGGCTAAATAAGTTTATTTTGCTTTGGCTACAGAACGGAGATCCAGTATTGATAAATAACCATACAATTCAATTCTACATGTTGAATCTCAGAGCAAAGATGCAATAGTCAAGCTTTATGGCTTTTGTCAGCTCTGAGACACTTGCTTGGTATTGCTCCTGCTCCTTCACATGAAATGAAAGCTTAACATACAGTACAGGCCTGATTATTTCAGGGACGTTGTCTCAAATCTGCTACCCTTGCTATATATTCATGCTTAAAACAATGATTTTGGTATTCCTCATGCACTACTGTTCTTTTGTGAGCAGTAAAATACATCTTTATGACGTTATACAGACGTTATGCGTTTTTGCAAATGAACTCTTGATTTATTGTTTGTGACTCTGGAAAAACCTCACACTGAAGTGCTCCGTTTTCCTCACCTGAACCTTTGGTAGGTCTGGGAGATGTAGCTGTTCATAGGGGTGAGGTGGTCGCTCTCGTCCTCAAACAGCTTGTTAGCGGCAGCATGTTGTAGCATCTTAGCCACCGACGCCAGGTTCCTCCTCTGCTCTGTATGCACCTGTCCTCCAGCCGTCATGTCAATGATGTCAAAGCCATCTGGAGCCACAATGGCAGGATTCATGTAACGGTAATAAAGCAGAGTCCCAACAATCTGTGGGATGAAGATGACACCATTCAGACAGTACTTATTTCATCTGAACCAATCTTTTTCTGGGTTTTTAAGAAGTAGTGGTTTAGTGTGTTAAACAATTACAGCTACATTTCAAGTGTGAAAAGAGTTTTGCAGACAGGCCTAGTGAAGACTTGTTTAAAAAAAAAAAAAAACACATACAGGGGTACCACTTAAATTTTTAACATCTGACCTTTAATAATTCATCCTCTGTGGCATCAGGGAATTTCTCATGAAGCGTGTCCTTTAGAACTTTAGCAATATATCTCATGCCGTAACTGCATGCAAAAGAAAACAGATCAAATGATGCAAAAGCAAAACTCAGATCAGCAACAGAAAAAAAACCTGGCCATACTTTAAAAAAAATTAGATAACTGTAATGCATGAGCAAAATATTACACAATGCCATGTATTGAAAATGTATCTTGTTCTGGACTGACTTTTTTTTAACTACTGTGCTGCCCTCTGGTGCACAATCACACCGTTACATTGTACATGTAAGTTGATTTACAAAGCAGTCCTCCATAATACAAGAGGCATAGCAAGTAATATGAAAATGAACTGCATGAATCAAAACTGAAAATCTGCTTGAACGGCAGGGATGGTCTTCATTCTTACGGGATGGTGTCCAGCGATGACATGATTGAGCCGAGCACTTTGTCTGTAACTGTCCGGAGCACCTGATTGGAGGATTCCAGTTTAGCCCTCACTTCCTCGTGTGACAGAGCCTGCTCTGGTGTTACCTCATATGGCAGCTTACTACAAAAAAAAACAACAGTCATGAAAATAAATATAAAAAAACATTTAATAAAACAGTTTTTATTGTTTTTTTTCAATGTAACTTATTCCTTTGATAGCAAAGTTACATTTGATAGCATAAACAGTTTGTTTATTTGGGTCATGCGCTTTTCGTTATTAACATTTGTAAATAGTATGGAAAAATATAAATATGCTACCAAAAATTTAGGGAAATGGATGTAAAGAAGTGTAAATGAAAGTGTATATAATATATGTAGAGGATGAGAAAATATGCAGATGAATGGTGTGTGCATGTTTAAACCTGGCTTCTCCTGTAGCAGTTTCTAGCTGATTAACCCAAGCCTTGTAGATGTCCACAGGGTTAGTGTTGATGCCCAGGTTCTTGTCCTCAATGATCTCTTTCACAACAGGCCCTAGAAGCTGTCTGAGAGCGTTCTGCCCACGAGCACCTCGGTAAAAGCTCAAAACCATCTTAATGACTGTAGGGTTTCCTGTCACTATTTCCTGGATATGATCCACCTTAGATCTGCCAGAGATCACAGCAGAGTAACAGTGATATTTTCCATACTCAATATTTTAAAGACATATTGTACCAGATACATTTGACTGACGTTTGATGGATTAATTATGAATATTGAGGTATATTGATCTCTCTAAAACTCTCTTGTTTTTGCATGCTCAAGCTAACAAACAGTATCTCTATATTTCTAAGATATCTTTCTATCGTTAAGATATAATATTTAAGATGGAGAGGATAAGTATATCTAAAATATTTCTTACTTGATCTCTTCTTGCAAGGCTGACTCAAACAGCTTAAGCAGTAAGTACTCTTCTCGCTGGTTTGAAGCATAGTTATACAACGTGAAGATCACAGTGTCCATGAACTTAGTGGATTTGTTCTGGGGCATCTGGAAGATTAGCTTGGCCAGGTATGAAGGATTAGTCTGTTAAATGAAAAAAAAAAAAACTCCTTGACAAAATGTATTTATACAGTATTTATGAGTTTTTGTAACACATTACGTAAATGTATAAAAAAATTAAATTAAATTATGGATTTATATAATCCACTTAAAACCATTTTTTGTTGGTGAAAATACTAGTGGCCTAAGACTTATAGGACTCTATATATATAAATAATACATGTAAATAATTGAACAGACATTTACAAATAATTTATTAAGAAATGCAGTTTATTTATGTGGGTTGTTGAAGTATTAATGTGTTCTATGGTGTGAAATGAAAACTCTGAGAATGAAGAATGAAGATACATTTTTCTCATGATATTTGTGTGTTCTTGTTTTTTTACATTTTTCCTGTCACACCATAAAACACATTCCAATTTTTATTTGTCAACTACCCATGTATATATAATATTAATCATTTTTTAATTCTGTTTTTTTAAATAATAATATTAAAAAACTTCCTGTGGCAATCAGTCAAAATTATTTGGAATTAATCAATTAAAGCCTTTGGTCAGCTCCAAATTGTGATTCAGCATAGCCAATCTATTTCTAAAATTATTTAAAATGACTACATTTGTGCCAAACTTCCTTATCTCACTTGTAGAAGGTAGAAAAGATGCTGATAGGCCTCCAGTTTCTTCCTTTTCTCTTTGCTCAGGCCCTTAATGCCCTGTTTTTCCCCCATGGCCAGATCCTCTTTGCTCATTTTGTTCTTTTTGCTCTTCATCTTTTTGCTGTGTGACACCACATCCTAGCAGGAGACATACAGTAGCAGTAGTTGGAAAAATTAGCATGGGTCAAGGGTTCATACTCGACTGATTTAGACAGCTGTAGCTGCTTCTACTCTCACGAGACTCCTAAGAAAACAAATACTTTGTTGTTATTTTCTCTCAGTGATGTGTATCTGCTCATAGTAGCACTTGAAATCATGGGAAAACAGAAACCTCTGCAGATCAAAGGATAGTATAATATCATCTCATTGAAGTATATCCAACAAGCAAAGTGATTGTTAGGCTTTATGGATCATTTAAAATCACCGCATGACAGCACTAAAAGCAAACTGCATCTAACCTGTAGTGTGATCCTGTTTTTTACCAAAAGGCCAATTTTAATATCCATTAAATTCAGATCCTTTTCCATTTGCTGATTAGAACGAATCTTGGTGACCACTTCCTCTCTGAGCCGTGTCACTTCCTGTTCTTCCTGTAAATCGAGGCTGCTTTGTTCCAGCAAATGTACAAATTTACGGACCACAGAGAGAGGGGGTTGCTGTGAGCCGGCTGTTTAAAACACAAAAAACACAATCATCTTTACCTGACAATTCGATCAACTATGCAAGCAAATATAAATTAATTCATATATGAAATATAATCTTTGACTTACTCAAGGTTCTGTAGTCAACTCTTGCTTTGTTAGCCTTAAGGTAGGCTTGAATCTTCACTATTTCTTTCTCCTGAGCATGACACACAGAATATGCCATTTTCATGAGAATAACTGATAAAGAAGCTGCTCGTTCACATCAGTGCTTGAGTGTGTGACTTACATGGTCTTTGAAGTACTGCAGTCTCCTTGTGTATATTCGTTTAGCTTTCCACATCTTTACCAGTGACTGTAACTAAATTATAGATATAACAAGTTTTCCTAGTATGAATACTGCAGCAACAAGGAAAAAGATGATGAAACGCTGTGCATCAGCTATCAGAACTGTTACCTTAATCACATTGTTCACACTGTCTTGGAAGGTCTTTAGTCTGTCCTTATAGACTGTTCTCTGTTTGTAGCCCTTCCAGGATGCCTATAATCATCATATATATGTTTATAAAGACTATTTGTAATTTATATTGTTTCATGGACCAAAGTTAGAGGAAACAACAGAACAAATCATTTATCTAGCTGGTATGGTTACTAATCATATAATAATTTCATTGTATAATGCTGACATTTGCCATTGTTAATATTTTTAAGAGTATACAGTACAAAAGAGCTAATAATTTAGATTTACAAGCTTTTGATGTGTAAACATTAACATGACAATCCTAATAAATACAAAAATGTAAACGTGAAACACACATTTAATAAAAGCTAAATATTATAAAATAATAATTAAAACAGGATTTATTAATTTATTTTGCTAAACAATTCAACAATCTCTTTTAAAGTTTGAAAGCTTTCAAATTATATATACCTGTACTTAAATAAGAACTTGATTAAATAAGAGTTAATGACAATAATAATAACATGCAGTATATCCAAGTAATCAAGATAAGCATCAATCAGTTAAGTATAACTTTACATTCAACAGTTAAGCACCTGTAGTTTGATGACGCTTGGCTCTTGCTTTCGCAGGTACTTCAACCTGTCATTATGCGCCCGCCTCACCAGGTATCCACGAATCAGGGCCTGGAGCTGGATGATAAATGCCTCATTGGCTAACCACAGCTGCTCTCTGTTATACTCTGCTGTTACACTGCTCAAAACACTCTAGTTAGGGGGAAGAAAACACAAACAAAAGAGCTTACATACCTTCAACACTAAAAACTGTAAATGTATGTCTGTCCTGAAGACATACCTGAATATCTTCTTTGGTGAGCTGTGAACTGTCATGGACAAAATGATCTGGCTCAACCCATGTCCCTTCCTTGCTTTCAATGTTGTAGAAGTAGTCATATTTATCCTTGATCTTGTGTTTCACCCATAAACTGCCGCTGGTTTCTACAAATAATAATAATAATAACAATGCAATTCTTTATAAATAAATTCTTCTTCACAAACATATGTATTTGTTTCTGTCTAAAAATGAAATGGATCAGTAAATGTTTTAGATTATATTTGAAAGAACTACACTGCTCAAAAAAATAAAAGGAACACTTAAACAACACAATGTAACTCCAAGTCAATCACACTTCTGTCAAATCAAACTGCCCACTTAGGAAGCAACACTGACTAACAATCAATTTCATATGATGTTGTGCAAATGGAATAGACAACAGGTGGACATTATAGGCAATTAGCAAGACACCACCAATAAATGAGTGGTTCTGCAGGTGGTGACCACAGACCACTTCTCAGTTCCTATGCTTTCTAGCTGATGTTTTGGTCACTTTTGAATGCTGGCGGTGCTTTCACTCTAGTGGTAGCATGAGACAGAGTCTACAACCCACACAAGTGGCTCAGGTAGTGCAGCTCATCCTCAAGGATGGCACATCAGTGTGAGCTGTGGCTAGAAGGTTTGCTGTATTTGTCAGCCTAGTGTCCAGAGCATAGTGGCATTACCAGAACACAGGCCAGTACATCAGAAGACAGGAAGGAGGCCGTAGGAGGGCAACAACCCAGCAGCAGGACCACGACCTCCGCCTTTGTGCAAGGAGGAACAGGAAGAGCACTGCCAGAGCCCTGCAAAATGACTTCCAGTGGGCCACAAATCTGTATATGTCTGCTCAAATGGTCAGAAACAGACTCCATGGGCATGGCGTGAGGGCCTGACTTCCACAGGTGCAGGACATTTGGCAAAATCGCCACTGGCACCCTGTGCTCTTCACAGATGAAAGCAGGTTCTCTTATGTATTTTTTTTCCCCAATTTGTTCTGACATAGCACAGTTCTTATTCAGTAAATACATATCTTATCAGATGAGTTTGGAGTGCAGATTTTGCTAATGTTTAGCACATCTGAAGGGTGAGATAGAGTTACCTTGTTCTGTTTGAGTGCTCTGTAAGTGAGTGAGCTGGCTGTGGTAGACATGAGCACATTCAGACAGCACCGCTCGAAAACCTGCATCGGGAGACTGCAGAGCAGCTAGTGTAGCATTAGCATCTCCCTCAGATACTGCCCTGTTAATGTCTGCTACCGCCCCAGCCACTGAAATCACACAAATGTTAGAATTTATTATATTTTCTAAGTAGTAATGTTTGAAGAAAAACACGTTGTGTAAATTTTACAGATTTGACATGTAGAAATATCAAACTCACTATCAAGACTTGACCGGTCATAGACTATTATGTGGATCACATGTATTAATGCATATGCTTTATAGGGATGTGTATAAGACATGAATAGACTGAGAAAAGCTTACGTGAAGCTTATATCTGGTTGCACACTTACATTTGAGTGCATCCTCCTGGTCCTGGTTGGCAGTGTGCACAGCCTCCTGTATCTGGTCCAGCCACAGCACAGCAGATTCATCTCCAGAGCTCTGTTCCAGCACAACACACAGTCAGCACATGCTCCATACTAACAACTTTAACTGAACACAGTCACAGGGCAAACAAATCATCTGCTATAGCATACCAAATAACTCTAAATCTAATTAAACAAATCAGGTAAAGGTGGAAGACATTCTGTGCAACTAGCACTGGTTAAATTAGTGTCTATTTGGGAAATGTCTTGTTTATGCTGAACACTGATGCAATGTAACAAAACATGAACACAGACTTGCTTTCCTTCATGAGACTAAAATCTAGGTATTTCGACTATTATTTTTCCCTACTTTAGGAAAAATCCCATAGTAATAGGAAAGAAGGGATTTAGTGAAAACTAAGGGTGGTGAATGCATATATGGGGAAATCAATTATGCAGTGTCAGACTGCAAGATTGCCGGATTGCAAGGCCATGCTGCATTTTACATAGTGGAATAAAAAGGAAGAGGATTTATCATTCTACAGATTATTTACTAACACAATGATACTCTGAAAGACAAAAATAAATACAGTTGTCTTTATCTCAAGGGAAAAGAAAGAAAGAAAGAAAGAAAGAAGAAAGGAAGAATGAACTATAGAGACACATTATCCAATAAAGTGAAACTTTCCTCTATGTAATGACCTATTGGTGGTCAAATGTTTGTAAATAATTTGGTCCATGAACTGCATTTGGAGGAAGTGTCCCGTCTCGCAGCATTTCCTGACATGCCTGGAAAATTATCCCTGAGCAATACTGACGCAGACTTCCTGAGTCCTTGACAGGACACCAGAAACACATCACACCCTTTGATGCAGACTCCTAACTTGACAGTTATTTGTCTAGAGAGTGATCCTCAAAAGAGTCACTACTAGATCATGTCTAGTTTGATGAACAATTGTTTGTAAAAAAATTACTGGAAATACCTTTCAAACATGTGGAGAGATTTTGTGCTACTGCTATTACCATTATTGTTTGAGGACTCACTTCAAGATGCAGGTAAGAAAAAACTTCTCTTTCGGTTAAAGATCTACAGCTAATTGCTATGTGGACTTGGACAGAAATCAAGACTTTTGAGAAAAAGAAAACTTTAACTGCCCTTTAGCTGACTTGTCTCTTTTAGTCAGAGCTACTCTAGCAGTCTATGTCATTCAACATTTTCACCTAAAAGAAATTATTCTCTAAATACAGTGTGTCAAAATTAAGCATAATGATGGTGAGTTTATGGGGTGGATATACCCAGTCCGGATAAGCGGAAGAAAATGGATGGATGGATGGATGCAGTGCCAAACAAACAAAAATTTGACACAGAAATTCGAAAGTTTTTTAGGGTACATGTGAAGCAAACCATTTGGAGGCTGTTTATAATGTCAATAGTCTGTTTTATTTTATAGTTTAATATATAATTTTATAATTAATTTTTTTTTAAAAATTCATTTTTGTTCTGTTCTGAATACCATTAAACGTAAAATATGTGTTGTAGAGTGAGGAAAAGATCCATCACATTTATCAATGAGAAAAAGAAAAGAAAAAGAATGAATTAAAGGGACACATTTATCCAATAAAGTGAAACTTTCCTATATGTAATGACCACAATAATGTGGTCAAATGTTTGTAAATAATTTGGTCTATGAGCTGCATTTGGAGGAAGTGTCCCGTCTCGCAGCATTTCCTGACATGCCTGGAAAATTATCCCTGAGCAATACTGACGCAGACTCCCTGAGCCCGGCGTATGAATAATCACACGTGAACTCTGTCATAAGTTGAATTTGCACTCGTTTCTACATTATACTGATAAATGAGGCTCAATGTCTTTGAACACTAAATTTCAAATTAAATCCTATGTTTTTCTAGCCAATAAAATAACAAAAATACTGTATATTTTTAGTATTAAATGTGTAATGTTGTTACTATTGTTAATTTTATTATTGACAACACAAACAAACTAAAACTTAAAGCCATGTCTGCTATTAATTATCCAACCTGATAATTAGGTGAATTATGTTCACTTCAGTTTAAATGTAACCACATTTCAATATAAATCTGTGTGAAATACAACTACTGACTAAGAACACACTGTATAACACTGTCTTTTAACGCTGTTTCTAACTTTTTTTTTTTTTTATTTAAAGGTTCCAGTATTAATTTACAAAACGAACTAGCTCAACCAAAATCATATCCTGGAACAACAGTCTTAAACACATCCTTCCAGGTGCCTCTGATAAACGTCAGTGCCAATGTCATCGATCACACCACTGGAATTGTCAGCACTAGGATCATTCCATCCGCGTACATCCTAGCCATCCTCATTGGAATCCCCTCTAATGTCTTTGTGTTAACCTGCCTCAGCGGAAAGAAGAAACTTTCGAGTGGTATCCTATATTTTAGCCTAGCAGCTTCAGACCTTCTCTTACTGATTTCCCTCACATTCAGAGTCCACTATCACCTCAATAACAGTCACTGGATCTTTGGAGAGCTCTTCTGCAGGGTGGTGATCGCCTGCTTTTATGGGAACATCTACTGCTCCATCTATGCCCATATGTGCATTAGTGTGATGCGCTACATTGCAGTGGTCCACCCGTTCCTCTACAGGACAATGGCGAAAAAATACTATGCGATCTGCACCAGTTTATCCATTTGGATAGTTTTTGCTATTGCGATGATACCCGAGTTTATGACTCAGCAAAGCTACGAAGTTCTTGGACAAAAGCTGGTGACGTGTCATGATATCCAGTCCTATGAAAAATCTTTCAACCGAGCTTTGATTCCATACAGACTGACTCTGATCAACCTGGGGTTCATCCTGCCATCGTTGGTCATCACATTTGTTTACGGATCTATCATCTATCATCTAAATCGTTCCAGTCATGACTGGCAACACTACATAAAGGCCAGCACATTGGTGTTTGGGATCTTTTTAGTGTGCTTTGCCCCATGCAATGCACTTCTTTTTGCACACTATGTGAAACTGTACACTCAGAACCAGTATGAATTGTATTATTACTACAAAGCAGTCGAATGTCTTTGTTCTTTCCATAGCTGTCTGGACCCCTTCCTCTCAAACATCCTCACAAAAACGTCAACTCCCCAAGTCAAGTTTAGCTCTAGAGCTTCGATGGCTTTGAGTTGAGTCCTTTTGAATAGCAGGATGTTTTTGTTGTGGCCTGCGAAGGGGGGCTTCCTTATCTAAATAAAATGGCCTCACAGTGGGTTGAGGATGTTATGGTTGGACCAATGGATCTGCCCACTTTTTACTTTAGAAGAGGCTCCTTACTTTATTGGGAGTTGGACACTTACACTGAAGTGTGGACTTAAAAATTAAATCAAGCTGAGACCAGGAAATTTTGAAAGTGGAAAAGAAAAAGAAAGAAAGTGTTGAAGGAAAAGTGTCCACATAATTTGTATAAGAAAAAAATATCTGAAATAACAGACGTCAATAAAAGACATTTCATTGGCTTATCACTGTTTCACCTTGCAGATGAGGCCTTTTGTGGTCAGCAGTAGATCGTGATAGTGTTGGGCGTTGGCTGGATTGACTCCCTGTAGTTTAGCCGTAGGGAGGAGCAGGGCGGAGAGTGTCTTCTCTGGATCTCCAGAATTTAGGGCTTCATTGATCTCAGCGATAGCAATGACTCCTACACAGGGAACATGGGGATTTTATGAGCTGAACCACTGCAATATTCAATGGAATATTTTTCTTCATTAACACAAAGACAAAGGGAATTTTGTTTGTTTATACACTAACATGCTGTTTGATGTTCATATATAATGTTTTGTATTATAATTGAATGCTGATCAAATGTTTAAATTAAAAAATATAAATGTTTATTTGTAAGAATCTTAAAATGTTAAAAAAAAAACTTTGGATAAATTAATTTCACTTCATACACAGTATGGAGTACTTTCTTATAAAAAGACATTCTTTGAATGGTACAATTTATTAATCTTAAAAAGTTAATTGTATTTAATAAACCATCTATGATACATCATTACTAAGAAGACCACTTAGTCTGTTTTGTTATATTGCATAAACTTATTAAAACTGAATACATTTCAAAAGGAAAAAAAAAAAAAAAAACTTCTGTGGTGCTCAAAGTTTGAAGTCTGAGATTTAAAAAAAGGTTTTTGAAAGAAAACTCATATGTTTACCAAAGCTACATTTATTGAATTGAAAATACAATAAAAACAGTAAAATGTTAAGATATTACAATTTAAGGTGATGTTTTAAAATGTATTGTATTCCTGCATAGACAAAATATGCAGATCAAATCAATTTCCTTGTTTTGTTTACGAAAAAAACTTTTTTACTCTTAGTTATCAATATTTTTAAAAAGTGTAGCCTTTTAATAATTTTGTGAAAACTGTAATACATAAGTTTGCTTACTTTCATGTTCTTCGTGCACCTGGACATTGACAGTGTCAATGCATTTCTGAACATCATTCCAGGTAAGGAACTCTTGACCCTGAGCCAGGGACTCAGCTCTCAGACGGATCAGTGTGTCTGCATATCTAACAAAACAAAACAAGTAAATTACTACATTGTGTCTGAGTGTAACATATAGTTTGACACATTGCTCTTTTTAGTCAGTAGTATCACTGTACCTCTGTAAATTGTCAGCATCCAGACCACTGAACCCCAGTGGAGAGTCACTGAGCTGCTCAATGACAGCCACAGAGTCTTTAGTGTCAAGCACTTCATTTAACACAGACACAGCAGACAGCATCTCCACAGCTACACACAACTCCTCATGAGTAAGACCGACCTTGTTCTGAGATGGTAAAAAATTAAAACTTTTTTGTAAGTAGGGACAAAAAAAGAGCAACACATGGAATAATAGATTAAGAGAGCTGACCTGACAGCCAAGCTGCAGGCTGAATAGCTCAGCCTGGTACAGGCTGGCTGCAGTGTGATAGACGATGGGTAACTGGGCCTCTGGGTTCAGAAGCTCCTCCACTGTCTCTTCTGGAACGCCTCGTCGAATAGCTGCATTGATTGCAACAACCGCTTCCTGCTCTGTGTCCATTAAGAGCACAATAATCAATAGTATCAGACAAACAAACAGAACAATCATAGATTAAAAACTGAATAGGGAAATACAGTATAAACTGCTTTTAGAGAGTTTTTAATAGATCTGTTTCAGTCCACTTTGGTTATGTTCAATATTGCATATTTAAGCTCAGTTTCCCTATTTTAATATTTAATTCAGCCAATATATAATGTTCACAAAATCTTAAAAAAAACTTTTAATTTTTACCTTATTAACACTTTTAAATGTTAAATGTTAAACAAGCTTCATATTTACAGATTTTATCAGCTAGACAGGACTGTATATGTGCAACATACTTCGTTTCTCTGCCTCTGCAAACTCGTTACAGGAAGTGATGACCCTCTGTATCTCTTCCCTCTCCAGCTGAGCACCCGCACCAGCATCCTGCATACGGATGTCATAAACATTCTCATTAAACTCATTTGACTGAAAAGTAATTTCACCTGATAGAGGAAAGTCTGCTTTAGTACCTTAACTATATGCTCCCTGTAGGATGTGAAGTGGTCCAGGTAAAAGCTGGAGTTGTCATCAAGAACCCCCACAAGACCAAGTGCAGGCAACCTAAGGCTGGCCAGAAGGGCTTTCTGATCCTCAGCATCAAGAGCCTGATTTAAATGTTGAATAGCTTCTGATGCTAGAGTGAGAAAATCATCATTATGTAACATTTACATGATACTATACCATACAGTATGTATCAGTTGAAGGCATCCCATAAATAACTATCCATTAAATAAAAAATATTGTGTGTATATATATATATATATATATATATATATATACAGCCATGGAAAAAAATAAGAGGCCACTGCAATTTACTCCTAAATTAGTATCTCTCTGAGTATGACAAGCATTTCATGCCAGTCTTTGCTAAATTTCTACACAAACATACTTCATTCTGTTTATTGAGGTTCTTATTTGGTGAGCACCTGAATTCAATAGTATTTAACGGGAAAAGTATAAAAAGCACTGCTGTAATCAACAC
>JAUCMS010000127.1:2000965-2014697 GCA_032357445.1 Enteromius radiatus | reverse complement strand
CTTTACTGGCACAAGGATTCAGTGAGCGTCAAGTTGCTTCTATTATTAATATTACAAAGACGGCAGTTCACAAAAAAGTAAACAATCATGCATTGTATTGTATTGGCGAGATTTGGTGAATAAAGAATAAAACCCAAAAGAAACTGATTTTTCTTCAGTGGTCTTTTTCCATAGCTGTATATATATATATATATATATATATATATATATATATATAAATATGTTATAACAATAATATATATATATATATTTATATATATTATTGTTATAACATATTTATTTCCCTGAAAGCTTCTAGATGATTTTGTGTATATATATATATATATATATATATTAATATTCCACATAAATTTTAAGTCATGCCTTTGATGAGTTTACATTTTTTTATGAACACTTAAAACACTTACTGTTCACAAAGTCTACACTGCTCTGGATCTCCTGCTGTGATAGCAATTCTTCATACACATCTCTCTCTTCAGTTGCAACAGACGAGCGCTGAACACACACACAAATAATATGTCAATTTTTATTTATTAACAAGCCAAAAAAACAAAAAAACAATCATAGGTTTGGTGATACAGAGGACAGGGTAAACTCAGGGAAAGTAAAGAGAATGCTGTTGGTTTGATTCCAGCAAGACATGAGCTATCACTATTGTGCCTGTGAGCAAAGATCTTAACACCAAACTAAAACTTAAGTAATAAAAGAAAATCCCTGAGCAGTAATACACTATTCTCACAACCTTAGATGTGTACACACAACAACATGACTATTCAACTGAGCCAACATCAGGGGATCAGGTGATACTGGAGTCAGCAGAGTGTGTGAGGAGAGTTAGAGGGCATCAGCATTTAACTAGCGAGGCTGATTCTGTTATGTTTTAATCAAAATCCTGCTGATTTTGCAAGTAAAGGAATGCAGGAGATTGTTTGAAAGGAGGCTGCAAGAAGAAACACAGACAGACTTGCTTTGCAGGCAACCTTTGGACATTTGCTTTCAGCAACTTATACAGTCCTCCCTGTAAATTAGTGCTTAGGTTAAAAAGATTGTGATATTTATCTGGGAGTTTTTACTGTTTGCCTATGTATGACTAAGGCTTTGTTCATACAGTACATAACTTCAAAAACCCAATTTAAATCAGATTTTAAATCGCATATAAATGTGGTTTGTATTGGTTTTGTAAAACATTATTTCTGACAGGAAAAAATATTAGCATTCTTGCAGCATAATATGTATATCTGTTTTATCATCACATAATTAAATGACATAATTTATCTTACCAGGCACAAAACTTTGAACGAAAGAGTTTTTTTTTTTTTTTATATATATATATGAATATCTAGTTTACCCGCCCTGAAGCTTGATCCTCTTTCTTCCTCTTGGCTTTGCTCAGTTTGTCCTGGTAGGCCTGGGCGAGTGGTTTCTGTGTGTTTCTCAGTAAGGCATTGGGGTTCTGCAAAGCCACCATTGTGCTCTCTGCGTGACCTTTGTCAATGGCTTCATTTATGGCAAAGACAGCAGCGTGTACTACACATACAGATCAGAAAGAGAACAGATGCATTTGATCCTGACAATAAAGATTATATGTATTTAATTTAAACATATGAATAGGAGAAACAGGTGACGTCACTCACATGCAGCTTCATCTACTGAAAGCTCATTGGCCAGGATGCCACCGATCTTGCTGAAGGTGGGCATCTGGATGCCGTATTTATCCAGTTCTTTCCTCATGTTGCTGATTTCTTCCTCTGTGCAAAAAGAACATGCATTGTCATCCATAAGGTTACATGTCATATATCTTTTTATTCTATCACTGGCAAACTATTGCTAACCTATGGCATTTCATACAAGATCTGTGCTTGTAATGATTGAAAAATAACAAAGGCTGTCTTGCAGTTGAGTCTATCAAGACAGATAGAATCACTGACCATTTGTTCACATCGAACAAGTCAAGGGCCTTGTTACTATCAATTATTTTATAATACACCTTTAAAGTGTGCCAACACCAAACCACTACAGAAGTCACTTGCATTATTAATTCACTACATACAACATTGTTACTCAGTTTTCCTGATATTTTATTAACAGCAGCATAATGAATAAGCTGAAGAGTTACAATCTGAACAGAGCTAAAGCAGTAATTACCTGTCATTACAATCCCATCATTAATCAAACACTAACAGCTAGGTTTAACTGCAGAGTGTTTACTATCATTAAAACCTGAGGCACTTGTCTCCTTCTTTCTCCTGTGATCTGAGCTGACAGAAGTGGATCTACATTTCAGTTATGGATATAATTGCATGGCTGTGCTTGAGTTCTGTGATTGTAAGGCAATTGATTGCAGATACCCCATATTTCTGACTTAAGTAATAGGGATTAGCCTTTGAAAAACATTTGTATAATGTTAATATTACTGCTGAAAGTATTATTATGTACTGTGGTTACAAGCAGACCTGAGCTAAATTTGTAGTTGTGGCATACCTGTAAAGTCTACTTTCCCCAACAAGTCCTGGATCTGGGGAGCAATTCCCAGTTTGTACAGGTACAAGCTACACAAATAAGAACAAAAAACACATACGTAAATATAGCACTATATAACAGTGGGACAGGACATGGGCATACAAAGAACATGGACCAAATCTTCAATAAACACAATTCATTTTCTACTTTAAAAGAAAATAAATAAATGCGCAAACACACATGAACATATCATAAAATCATATATCATAAATCATAAACGCCATCTCTTCAACTCTCTTGACCTTACTATATAATGAAAGTGCAATATGTCTAACTGAACAAAGTAAACCGGTATTTAAAACTGAAAATTGTTTATTAAGAATATATATATTCCAAGGCAACTCCTGTCCTTAAAACATCCTGCTATCTAAGCCTTGCTCATAAAATCATGCAGCAAAATAAACAGCGGATCAACTTGTCAAAATATGCTCAATTCCTATGTTTAGTTTTCGATGAAAATGAAACTCTATGGTACTTTAATGCAATTTTTTGCATTGAAAAGTCATGGTAACAGCTGTCAAATTATACAAGCAAGCGGCAGTTCCCAGTTTGATACCGTGTTGTACCTTAAGGGCAAAACCGTTTGAAAAGCCTTATTTGCAACACAAAGCATTCAAATCATACATGTAGTTCTGATGTTCCTCCACTAGATGTCAGTTGAGTTAAGTCAAGCCCTATTCCAGTTTTGTAAAAGGAAAATAGCCTGCAGTTAGTGTACAATACATGCTGGAAACTGCATTAAACTTTTATCTGTAGACTAGTTTAGGACAAACAGTGGAGCAATGAATTATTGAAGGGGTTAGAGTGGTGTGTGCCTGAGCGTTTATGCATGATAGATAAACTTTACATGCCTTGCTTACCTTTGACCCCTACATCAATAGTCAGAGAGATAGACACAGTCTGGTGTAAAATATCCTCTGTACTACAGAAGGGCCAAAGGTTAAGTGGTTTAACGGATATAAGAGATGTAGGTCACTATAGCTCATGATTCACAAGCTTGATTATTGTTTAGAGTCAAAATAGCAGAACTATGCAGACAAACATTTCCTTTATAATAAAAAAAAATGTCCTAGGTTATCAAAAAATAAATACATAACTCGAAAATATTTAATATAAATATGTAAGCATTACTGTCATTAGATATATTTTTTAAACCTTAAACATTGATGATCTTGGAAAAAAAATAAAAATAAAAATACTCATACACATGTATCTACTATCTAATGCAAAGTATATGCAGATGGTGATTTAA
The DNA here is from genome assembly GCA_032357445.1 of Enteromius radiatus. Classification (NCBI taxonomy): domain Eukaryota; kingdom Metazoa; phylum Chordata; class Actinopteri; order Cypriniformes; family Cyprinidae; genus Enteromius; species Enteromius radiatus. The sequence continues at coordinate 2,010,925 of JAUCMS010000127.1, read as the reverse complement.
TGATGCCTGAGCCACACAGGATTTTCTCTGGGCACAGTCACAGTGTTGTCTAGTCTTACTGAGCGGGTTAACTACAGGGTCAGGAAGGAAGAGTGTGTGCAAGGCAGAGGGAGGAAGCCAGAAAAACCACACACAAGACAGAGAGAGAAAAAAAGAGAGCAGGAAAACACTATAAATCATTTACCGTAAAAGAAAACTTCCTGTGGTCATTCATTAGAAACAGTCCCCTGTGCACACCAGCTGCTAATGTCTAAATGTTACTATTTGCATTCATTAAGATACTAATGACTTACCTGGCTTTATACTTCAAAATGATTCATGAACCGTTTTCTAGTCATTCAACAGTTTCCTATAAATAACTTAACATAAATGTTAAGTTACGAGTGAATGCTAAATTAAATTTTCTGAGAAAAGTAATGCTGTCCATGCAAAACTCACTGTCACATTGGGTTATTGTGGGTGGTTGTCAGGGTGTTGCTATGTGGTTACTAATGTGTTGTCAGTTGTGGTTTTTCAGAAAAACCCACCTATACTCTGTGATATTTTTATTCTAAATATAGATGGTTTCATTCTTAAATGTACACTACTGTTCAAAAGTTATTTAGTTTGTGTAATGGCAAAACTATTACTGCAGTCTTCAGTGTCAAACAATCCTTTAGTAATCTAATGTTTTAATTGCTCAAGAAACTTTTTCTTTAAAAGATCAATGATTAACAGTTATGTTAATGAAAAATAATAATTATGCATTTCTTGGGTTCTTTGATGGGTAGAAAGTTCAAAAGAGCAGCATTCATTTGAAATACAAATCATTTGTTAAATCATTTAAAACATGTCTTCACTGTGACTTCTGGTCAAATTAACGCATTGTTGCTGAGTAGCCATATTCAAGTATTCAATAATGTTATGAATGATAATGTACATTTGTAACATTTTCAAGCTATAGAAATTAACATTAGCTAATGTATTATGAATGAACAATATGTATTTATAAATAAGCATTAGTATATATTATTAGTGTAACGTAGTTGTAAATTAGCATCAACCTAATAGATAGTAATAACCTAACAAAATGTCAAAATAAATCTATCTTTACTCTTACTTTTGATCACTTTAATGCTTTATTTTATAAAAAAATAAATAAATAAATAAAAAAAACATACTACTATTGTAAGCTATTGCAGACATTTACAGTAGGACAGACGAGACACTGCTTTTCAGATTGTATGTTTTCCACTGGTGGCAAACTACGACAGGAAACAGAAACCTCTGCTAATCTCTGAGTATACACTTCCTGCAGGGGAGGGCGGGAATCTGATATCATAACAGTGCAGTATCACACCTCAGAGTTCATACTTCAGAGAATTCAGAGCTGAGCAGGCCATAAAAACTGAATGGAGATTATCCATGAAGCAAATAAAAACATAAAACATTAACTTGACAGATGCGATGACATCTTACGGTACTGCTCTTAGGAAGTCAATGATCTGAGGACAATCTGCATAACAAAGGAGGTGTGAAAAGACGTTTTGTCATTGGAGCACAGTGACAGGAATTGTCAGGAAACAGTGACAGGAAATTACCTAAGACAGGCAGGAAGTTAAGCAGCAGGCATGATGGGTAAACGTACCACGAGGAACCCCCTAGTCACACTATTACCCCAAAAAAACGTCTGCTTTTCTCAGTGGTGAGATTGCCATGACAATGGATGCCAAGAGGAAGCAGCAATCATGCGTGCTGATGCGCTACAAACCTGCTGTCACAACTTAGAGATCGTGAAACCATGACCACAAAGTAACCAACATTTTTATAAATTCAAGTTATGAAACCTGATAAAGCAAGCACACCTTATTAGTTCACAGCCAGTGAATCTGTTTTAAATATGAAACAAAAAAGGTATACCTCAGTGCGTGAATGCAGTAGATCACTTTGGGCATATTCTTGCGATCATACACATCAGTGGTCTCAGGATAGAATATCTGAAAGAGGAATTGCAATATTCAATATTTTTACTAAATAATACACTACAATTACTGTACAGTTTGAAGTCACTAGGATTTTTATATGTTTGTAAATATAGTTACAAAGTAATACTGTGAAATATTATTACTATTTGAATATATTTTAAAATGTAATTTATGTCCTTGCTGAACATTCATTTCTTTCAAAAACTAAATGGATAAATAACCAAGAATTAAATTTCTGGGATCAGTTACTCAAACGAATGTTGTTCCAAACCATATTGACTGATTGATTGATGTGTTAAAACATCTTCTTTCATGTTCCACAGAAGAAAGTCATACAGGTTTGGAGAGTTAATATTTGGGTGAACTATTGCTTTTACTCCAATGGAGACATTGCTACAGCACACAGTGACATACTTGAGAACTGTGTGCTGCCAACTTTATTTGAAAATCAATCTGTATAGATCCATATAGAAATGATTTACTGAGTCTGAACAGGCCTCCAGACCTGAAGCCCACTTAACACCTTCAGGTAGAATTGAGCAGTGACCTCATCACCCAACATCAATACCTGACCCGGATGCTCTTTTCTGAATTATAGCACATCCATCTAGTGACAAGCCTTTCTTGTAGCAGCAAAGGGCAGTCCAACACCCTAATAATGCCAATGCTCTTAAAAATATTTGACAGTGTGCATATACTTTTATCTACATAGTGTATCTAAACATGATGCTTTTTTGTTTCTGTGGCTTTGTGTAATGCACTGCACTTTGCAGTTTTACATTACACTTGGAGAAAGCTTTTGTTTTTCTACAACTACTTGAGGGAAAAGGAGAGAAACTCAGTCAAAATGATTGACAGGGCCATTGCTAACTTGAACCACGAGTAAATATTCAAAAAAAGCCTTTATGCAATAATCTTATGGCAAATAAAATAACTATCCACCCTCCCATCCAAACTGTCAAACTGGGCACACAACATGTACAGGTTTGTTTTGTTTGATTCAGCCAACTTCTTTTGAATGTTAATCTAACAAAATTAACTCTATTCAAAAAGAGAAGATGGCAAGTATATGTGTAAGTGTGTACTTGAGCCTCACCTTGGGCAAACCAACGGACTCCATGGCTCTGAGCCACTGCACAGTGTTATCCGTGTGTCTGAAATGCAGTCCTGAGTTCTGAAGAAAGTACAAAACAACGTAAATACATGCAGCGATAACATGTTTCACGCACATTTCCTGAACCATTAAAATAGAATTACATATAAAGCTGGAAAGTGTTGAGAGTCTATTCCTTACTGACTATTGTTTTTAATAAATGCATCATAAACATGTGAAGTAAATGAGCTACTGAAATGCATCAGACAGGTACACTACCATTCAAAAGTTTGTGATCAGTACCTTTTTTTAATGAAATGAATACTATCTAAATAAAATAATTTTGGGATTTAATTATATTGATCCAAAGTAACATGAAAGACATTTACAATTTTACAAAACAATTCTATTGCAAATAAATGCTGTTCATTAATATTAAATTAAAATATTATATATCTGATATTTTGATCAGAAAAATCAGCATATCAGCATATCCTCATGACAGAATGAGGATCGTGTGAAGCTAAAGACTGCTGAAAATTCAGCTTTGCTATCACAGGATATTAAAAAATTAGATAGTTCTTTTAAATTATAAAAATATTTCACAATATTACTGTATTCTTGATTAAATATATGCAGCCTTGCTGAATGTTACTGATGCCAAACTTTTGAACAGCAAAATAGTTATTCTAGGGCCAATTTTCTAATCATATTTTATAGCAATTTTTTTTTAATCGTACTAAATGCTCTTAAACAGCCACAGTTGTCATTAGTTTCAGCACAAACATGCCACCTTTTCATGCAGTGGCATGCAAATTGAGTTCACCACAAAATGATTGGGTGTGTATGCATCATTACCTGATTTGCATAATTGCTTTAGTGAATCAGGTACTACAACAATGCAGATAACAAGTGCAAATAAACACCACTATCAGTAGGCACAATTCAGTCTCAGGGAATTCCCGCCCTGCTCTTTCTCCTCCCATGAGAATGAGACTTTCAGGATGTGAGGATGTCTGTGTTGCACTTGAAAAGGCACATCCTGGCACAGCCATACTGGCTGTGTTCACACAGTCTGTGTTGGGGATCGACACCTGTATTTACTTACAGTGACTTTACAAATGTACTTTTGAGAAAAGGCTGTGTGGACTAAGGTAATACAGTAATTCTGTGCTGAGCTAAAGAGTAGCTAAAAACCAATAAATAACATCAGAAAATCAGTACCTTATAACGAGATTGGTCCCTGTCATAAATCTTCTTTTCTGACACCAACTGGGGAGCAAAGAACTTAGCCAGTTTGCCAAGATAGACGCCATTCCTCAAGCCGTGCTCCAGTTCTGTGGTGGGAGGCAGCTGCTCCCCCAGACAGGCCTCCATCCATCTAAAATCAAAAGGTTCACGTTTTAGCTCCTATTTAAATGTAATAAACTAACAGCATATGCTAAATGTTACAAGTTTCAACGGATAGGTATTTCAATATAAAATTTTGCAGCATGGTTGTACATGCATTTATTTATGCATTAGGCTAATTATTGAATATATTTCAACAGATTTCTTCTGGAAGACAAGTGCGTAACAAGCTAAGCCTTTGAATGCGTTACAGTAGAGGAAGGCACACAATGAATTAATAAACACTTTTTTACCATGAAGAAAGAATCATCAAACCTATGGGCATCAAAACATTTCTCTCCCAGCATCATAAAACATGAGCCAATGCTATTTTCAAACTTGTTAAAGAAGCAAAACTGTTGGAATCTGAAGATGGTTATAAAAATGCATACCAGACCATAGTTCACTAGTTCACGATTTCAGTTTCGTAGGAAAAAAAACCCATCACAGCTTATCTTTCTGATACACTGTGATGCTTTACTAAAATTTATTTCAGATATGAGTTCCTACAGCACACCCAAATAAAAAACTCAGTTCCCCAAAAACGTTAAAACAAGATGACCACAACCTCTTTGTGTCTTATTCTCTTATTTTTTGCAAACCATTATGCTTTCTACATAACAGCCTGTTGAAAGACTTCATTGGACATCAGTGGTCAAAGCCAAATGTTAATTATTGGCTATTCTGGATTAAACTGTTTATATAAAGGTTATGTTTTATGTTATAAAAATGCACTATAGACCAAAAGTTTGGTGTCTATTTTTTTTTTTTTTTTAAAGAGACTTTTAAATATGAAACTATAAAAACTATTAAAATATACTATTAAACAAGGATGCATTTGATTAAAAGTGAGAGAGTAACATTGTTTTCCTTCCAAACAATTATAATAAATAATTTTAGAAAACACTTCACTATGTTTAAATGTGCAATAATAGCTAAAATTCATAGTTATAACTTGACATTATGACTATTATTTTATTAAATTATTCTGAACTAGTTCATTAGCCTATCGTGTCGATAAGCATGCAATCACTTAACCACTCAGTTTTCCAGATCACTGAATCATTGAAATTCACCTGGATCATCCAGGACAACAGACAACATTCCAAACTGGTTGTTAGTCAGTGATCAGCTGACAAAAGTGACCTTTGACATTTTCAGAGAAAGCCATATTGTCATGGCACCTACACTGGCATACCTCTTCTCTTGCCAGTGAAGAAAGCTGGCATTGGGCCCTTCAGGGCTGTCCAACCAACCGACAGCCAAGTGTCCTGCCTTTAGCTCACAAACACAGGGAAATCTTCCTTTAAAAAGATTACATATCTCTAATTCATCTGTTTTGTAGATTCATGGCTTATCTACGCTGAAGCAAAAGGGTCTATAATCAGTGTTAGATCTGACAGATCTGGTTGGCTAAGAAACATTACGCTAAACACTGAAGAAAGCTAAACTATGTGGAGTTAAGTGAATCAGTTAAAACATCAATATTATGCTGCTGTTCGCAAACTTTTGGTTAATCATTTGTTAAGTTACTTCATTCCTACAGAAATGAAATCAGAGTTTAGAGTTGGTCGATTCAGAGGTCACGTGTGAGGTCACTGGCAAACTCAATTTATTTTGAGGTAAAGCACAATCAGTACAGAGATACTGGCTTTTAATATGCCTTAGAGGGTAACATCATGATTCTGATCAAAGAAACCCTCTTTGATATCTGATGCTTTTCTCTAATGGACCATAAGACCACATTCCTTGCATGTCCATCCAGCTCTTTAGGTTGATTTAATTAAAGACAACATAGATGAAATGACAATGGCAAAGAAAACATTCTGCCCAGACATGTGTCAGCGATTCCCCAGCCTCCCACAAAACCTGCTCTGTTTCAACAAAGCACATCTGCTAGAGTGCCTCTACATTACATCACACTAGTACATGAGATCATATCATTGATATCTTACCAACAATGTGACATACAGTTTTAGTATGAAGATTTACTGTATGTCAGGAGAACGACAGGAAAACCAACTATACTAGGTCAGACAATAAATAATGGCCTTTTATTGCTGTAAAAGAGGCTAAAACTGAGCATTGGCCATTATAAAACTTCACATGAAAAGCGCTGATGAATGATAATGCAAAAATATATATAATAATAATAATTATATATAATTATTATTAATAATAGTTGAACGTTACCACTATTAACCATGCCACTGCAGATATGGCCTGGTTACAGCTCAATATATCATCCATGATTAATGTAGTCATTATTGAGCTGTGACAGAAAAGGCAGCTGACAGGGGAAAATAGTCCATTTCAAGCCATTTTGGTAATAGTAAAACATCTACTACACTACAGGTTGAGGTGGTTCTCAAATGGTTTTACTTCAGTTCATCAAGAGCTGACTCACCATGTTTGTTGTATAAAAGAAAAGAGGTAGGCTACAACATTTCTGCCCTTAAATGCAAACACTGAATGGTTAATATACATATATTCTATGTTATTATTCACTTTTAACATACAGCAGTTTCTTCGCTGCCATCAGAGACCTCCGCAGGTATAGGTTAATGCACATATACTCCTGCAGATGTACACAGGTGTAGCTGGGGAAAGTGGAGGGTTTCAGAGGAACTATGAAAGCGCACTGCAAGAAGCAGTTTAACGCTGTGAATATCATCAGTTTGCATTAAGGACCCATTAGCCTGTGCCATCTAGAGTTTCATGACAGAACTTGGCATATATTTGGAAAAACATTGGTAACCAAACAGTTCCATATTGATTTCCATTATAATTTTGACCATATGGGAACTGAAGCTGTTACCAACATTCATTAAAATACCTTCTTTTTTCTCCCACAGAAGAAAGAAACAGATTTGGAATGACATGAATGTGAGTAACTTTTGTGTAAACCATCACTTTAATTGGAAAAAATGCAGTGCCCCTTTTAGAATGAAAATGAGCATTGCTGTATCAGGATATGTGGTAGATCCGATCAGAAGAAGACTATCCGGCTGCTGTGCACACCTTTCCCTGTCCCCACTTCTTTCTGCCAACAATACACCATCTTTGAGAGATTGGACTGTTTACAGCCCTCAAGCAGCACTTTCCTGTGATTGTTAAGCTGCAGGGGTTTAAACTGAAAGAAACATTCAAAACTTTCCTCCAGACTGACCATGACTCATAAATAAATATCTTTGACTAATAAGTTACTTTAACAGTTTTACATAGCGTTAATAGAAAAAAACAGCATTACTGGTATTGAGGTGAATGTTCTGACAGAAGAACTGCGGCGAGGGAACACACTTGTGGGAAATTATTGCTTCAGCCGGGGAAGGAACAAAGCAATGGGCCAAAAATATCTATTGGTTCTGGCAGTTTACTGTCAGATGAATAGTACTGAGGCATAGAGGTCAACATCATATTTGACGACTTTTCCCCTATTTATCTGACTGTATGTGCCTGGCATGCTACTGAATAGAAAACCATTACTTGTTGTTAACAAGGTCTGTGTGCTGCCTACTGAGGGGGTGCCAGGGCAGCTGGAAGCATGAGCAAGAGAAAATGGACCAAAACAGTATCACAAGAAACTACAGCTATTTTATAAACTGGTGAATGTGTTTGAATTCATACAATTTGATTCATACAAAAAATAATTAAATTATCAAATAAATAAAAAAACTAAGCATGAAGGTAATTGTCATGACAGTTTTGAAACAGACCATTAATTATAAAAGCTTTATGCTATTATTACGCTCTTATGCTTACCAGTACAGCACATATTTGATTTAAAAAAACAGTAAAATAAATAATTAACCCAGTTAGATAAACCAGTTTTGGAAAGTTACACCATTCTCTACTGAAATAAATAACATGTACTTATATGCCTGTCAGCAACACAGAAATGCATACCCAGAGGCATTAAGACAACCAAAGGAGACTAACCTGCCTTAAAATGACTTGGTAGTTAATTAAAACAACTCTGTATAGACTCAGACAGTGAATGGGTTATGATGTTAATGCTTAATTTGCCTTGTTTTTATATAAAGACATGATTTATCTTTTTTTCCGTACTTGGCAGACAGAGCAGACAAGTAGCAACAGTACTGCCTGGAAAGATTAGAATGAAAAAATGTTACTGAAACACTAAAGTAAACTCTAAAAAAAGTATCTTATCTCGACTCAGGGAAAGAGAAACATAAGCGATGAAAAAGTAGACAACAAAGTCTAATTAACATCTTAACCAAAATATCCTTGGACATACCATAGACATGTTGCTCACACACTGCTCTTGTGACTAATGAGCTTTAGGGCAACACAAAATGACAAAATTAGAAATGGAAAAAGTTTCACAACAAGGTCCCCCTTTCAAAAATAACATGTTCTGTTTGGATAAGTCTGTGGGTACAAAGTTTCCCTGACATAAAAGGGGGGGGGGGCTAGGATGCAACAACTGTCCAATAGATCTGGAATTATTACATTTGCATAAATTTTAATCGAAAATACAGTAATAAAAAGCAGCACTACTGTGAAATATTATTAGTATTCTCTATTTTAATGTGTTTTTACTCTTAAGTTCAGAATTAATTTTAATATACATGCTGTGTAGAAAATAATAAGAAATCATGTGGTCATAAAGAAAATATATTTATATATATATTTAAAACCTAAACCTTCCCAGGTGTGGTGTGACTTCTGAGCAACATCTCAGTGACTATGTTTCCCTTATTTTAGTAGGTCTAACTGCCAGCAAGCTCTTTACAGGACTTGTACACAGTTTGATTGTTAAAATCCTGCTCAGTAAGCTTCAGCTATTTAGTGACCTGTGGGCCTCTACCTGTGACTCCTGAGGTCTGAGTCAAACACATAATCCTGATCCAACACGACAGGATTAACAGAACAGAGGATTTGCAGCAAAGTCGTGACTATGCTGCCAGGAGGGTCAGGATGTGTAATAACTGATTCATTAATTCATTAACTTGCACACTTTACTCTGATTTTACAATTTTATCATTGTGTCATTAGATGGACTGCACAAAATTTTGAACTATTGTGTTGAGAAAAAATGTCCTCATCTCAGAACAATGCACACTGCAATACTCCCTCACATTCTTCCATGCTTTCATCAGATGTGGGTCGAGTTCCCAGTGATACAAATGACTGCTGATGCTTTTAACTGCTCTATGCTTAACAGCAAAATGAGTCCCAGCCCTCACAACTGGAAATATTCTAGCCATGCACACAATATGCTTGGTTAATAATCTTAAGATGCACTACTGTTCAAATGTTGGGGTCAATAAAGTTTTTTTTAAATAAAGTAATAATTTTATTCAGCAAAGATGCATTAAATTGTTAGATTTCTAATTAATGCGTTTTTGTTTTTACATTCTATTCATAAAAGATTTCTAAATTCTTTCATTCTGATTTCTGAAATTAGTTATCCATCCATCCATCCATTTTCTTCCGCTTATCCGGGACCGGGTCGCGGGGGCAGCAGTCTAAGCAAGGACGCCCAGACTT
>JAUCMS010000127.1:1990713-2000865 GCA_032357445.1 Enteromius radiatus | reverse complement strand
CAAGATACTTAAACCCCTCCACCTGAGGCAGGAACTCCCCACCAACCTGAAGGGGACAGGCCACCCTTTTCCTTTTCGGACACAGAATCTGACTCTAAATTAGTTATTTTTAACATTAATATGAGTTTCCCTAGCCTGCCTTCGGTCCCCCAGTGATAGAAGTGGCGAAAGGTGTAAACTGACCCCGGGGTATCTTACTTTGCCTTTGAGAAAATGAAAGTACAGATGGCCCAATCTGGAATCTTCCCTTTATGTTGTCATACGGGGATGGGTTATCTCCCCTTTCTCTGCTTTGCCCACTCATGAGAAAATGAGCTACCATGCGAGGTGAGCACAGTATTTTTTTTAACAGGCTGACCTGTTAGCTCACTTCAAGTATGAACAATCTGATAGGAGGATTGTTACTATGAGGTGAATCACATCTAACGTGTATAGTAAAAACTCACCGTGTCTATCTAGTCATGATAAAGATGTATTCATGTCATTTTCAACAGGCAAATATTTTTACAGCTACGTTATTATTCCAGCTACAACTATTCCCTAATCTAGCTAATCCCAACAATGCATATACAATTATACATGATTATACATAAATCGTCAGTTTGTTGTTTTACACACATGCACACAGACATTATTTATAAAGACATATTCATGCGCATCTCGTCAGTAACGCCAGTTCTCTGATTAGCGGCAAATCTCCAACACCTGTTTTCAAATGGAGCGGCAGTTAATACACAGAGCCATAGATCACTGACAAGCTACACAATATCGCGTTCAGTTTCGCGGCTGATTCACTTGCGATACTGAACACGATATTGTGTAGCTTGTCAGTGATCTATGGCTCTGTGTATTAATTGTAGCTTCATTTGAAAACAGGTGATGGAGATTTACTGCTAACTAACGAGATGTACATAAATATATTGTGTGATACATTACCCAGTCCTACTGTGGGCCAACAAAATATATGCATTTTCACCTCCTTGTGAAAGGTTTGTAAGCTCATTTATTTTGCCATCCTGGCAAAAACAATATTGACTGACCACAAATAGACTACAGTATCACATTATACTGATAAGTTATCACACTGTGAGCACAGCCACATGCTAGGCAGGATCACCTCTGAATTATTCATAAGGGGTCTTCAACCTTGTTAAGGAAAAGGACCCTCAGCATTTGTGAAATATATATATTTTGACTCACTGTTTGGCTTCCTCTAGGTGACAAAGGTATTCATAAGCAATGTTCTGCCTCCTCCTCTCATCCATTTCTTCTGCCGACAGCCTCTCATCATCCACAATGGCTGTAGGATAAACAAAGAAAAATAACAGTTGGAGAATGCAACACCCGATATCAAGATTTTTCGATTTTTCCATAATGTTGGTATAACACATTAGAACGCTAAGCGTGACATTTTCCTCTTCTGATTAATCAGCTAACTGTAGCATAGCCAACACAACTACCACTAGACTCTCCAGTTACAAACTATGACAAAAGGTAATGAATGAATATGACAGCGTATAGCCAAATTCCATTCTTTTAATTATAATTTACTCAGACTCTATGCGTTTCAGACTGCTGTTGATTTAAAGTCACACTGAAATCGCTCTTCAGGAGCATGAACTGGAAAAAGTGCTTAAGCAATTTAAAAAGAAGAAATGAAGTGAATGTGAAACACAGCACACTTCTAAGATCAACCAGATAAAACACTGAATGTGTGTGTATGCTTGAGTAACTTTACACAATATACAGTATATAATCAGCATCTCTTTCATCAATGTCAGCGTACTGTAAAATCATCAGAAGGCAACACTGTTACGTCATGTTACATTTACAAACTGTTTGTGGATGATCTTTATGTGATTGCTGCTACATTACTTCTCTGCCACATCTTCACAAGACTGCCAAGTTTGCTTTATTTCTGGTTAAGTAGAGCTGAAATCACCTTACATATGTCACAAGAAGTTCAGTCATTTGATGTAATTGGGCCAAAGAAACAACTGATGACATGCCATTAACTCTCCATTCTCTCAAAAAGATTTTGGCGTTTAGTTCACATGTGGAATACATTAGATACAATTATCAAAATCAAGATACATCTGCAAACAACTGATACTACAGTGCTTCACATAACTAAATTACAGTGAATGTGGACTCTATCAGAGTTCCTATCACATTAACTACAAACTGCATGTTGTGCCAATACTAGCTAATTGGGTTCTCCAGCGACCTGGACCTATATATCCTTCACAGGTGGATTTCTAACTGCTGAAATAGCATAACTCTCCTGATAGTTTATTAACAGTTACAAAAGAATAAAATAAATCTTATTTCATTACCTTTGAAAATTAGAAGGGCTTGATTTTACCATCTCTGTCATGGTCAGAGTGCACTTCCACAATACATTTTACTTTTTCTGGTTATATAGTTTATAATGTATAGACTAAGGGATAAGAAGGTTAATTTGTAAATTTAAGGGAAAAAAGAAGGGAGAGGGTAGTAAATGACAAGGCAAGCAGTTAAGTGTTAATATATTTGTGAAAACTGTGACATCTTTTTCTGGATTCTTTGATGAACAAAAGGTTTAACAGAACTGCATTTATTTTAAATACAAATCTTTATAAAATAATTTGATTTAAAATAAAAAATGATTACTGTCACTTTAATGAAATGAATGCATCCCTGATAATAAAAGCACTAATTTATAAAAAAAAAACATCTTTACAAACATGAATAGTAGAGTATACTTGTAAGATGTTTTGAATTATAAAGTATTTCTGCTCATTTTTTTTTTAAATGTAATTTAATCTCATTTTCTATAATGTAGAAATATTAAAACATTTTTAAATGTGACTGAAGCTCAGTGTTATAAGGGCATCATTAATTTATTCGACATTTACTTTATCTTATTATTTAATCATTCATTTTAATAGCATGGAGCTGCTGCTGCCACTTACAGTAAACACACTCACCAATCACATGACGCAACCAACTTCAGTCCTAGGTAAAACCAGGACTGGATTTTGAATGTGTTTCTATTTTGAATTTACACAAAAAAATACACACACATATATATATATATATATATATATATATATTCAAATTAGTGAAACTGTGCAAAGCGGATATTGTGCAAGATGATCAACATGCCGTGACTTAACACGTCAATATGACACGCTACAGTACAAATCAACTGCCAACCACATCTCACCATCAAAACACCATCTATGAAAGCAGCACTCACATTCACAATCTGTAGTTTACCACAGAGCTCATGATTGATTTGGAGAACAGTCTACTTGCAGATGTAGCAGCACTCACGTCACTTGGTTTAATAAGTTATTTGATTACACAATTGCCTATCCCTCGACTGAAATATACAGTGCATCTCCAAAGCCCCGTGGAGCCTATGAAACATCAGTAAAATAGTAAAATATGACACTTATAATGACACTTGGTAAAGTAGGTCACATCCACTCTCGCAAGAACAAGGCAGCAGCCTGAAAACAAAATCCAGCACAGTTTAAAAAAAAAAAGAAACTAAAGTAAAACGTGATGCTCTGACATGAAATGAGAAGTACATTTTTGCATGTGATAAAATCAGACAGAGCACAAGACTGTGTCCAACTACTAAGTGTTTTCACAATCCTCACTCGTCTAGTAATAATTAAGCTTGCTGACACACAATCCCATGCTGGCCTTTGTTCGACTAAATGAGATTCAGTTCTGTAATGGCAAACAGCACTGCAAATTTCTCACACTAACGCACAGGCTCAGGCTTGCCAGTTAACCTCTGCGGGGTTTCATTACGTAGGTCAGCCTTATCACCTCAATCTGTCCCACAGATAATAAACTCAATATTTTGAAAACATGGCAACAAAAGTCGGTTCTCATTAAAGTGGCTCTGCATTAAAAATATCAAAAACAATTAAAGACTCATCAGCAATCTGCAGTGCAACAGCCAGTTTAGCCTGTTGACTAAAATCTGATGTGGCAACATTAGAAACAGATGCACATTTCCGTACATAAGATTGGGGTCCTTTATTCAGCAGGGATGCATTAAATTGATCAAAAGCCACAGTAAAGACTTTTACACTGATATTAAGAAATGCTTCTTGATTATTGAAGGAACATGTGATAATGAAGACTAAATTAATGGCTGCTGAAAATTCTGATTTGCCTTCAGGAATAAATTCTGTTTAATTTATTTATTTTTCTTAATTGTTAAAGTTATTTTATTTCGTAACAATATTACTGTTTTTATTGTATTTTATTAAATAAATGCAGCCTTGATGAGGATAAGAGACTTCCTTTGAAAACATCTTACCGACCCCAACGTTAAAGCTTGACTTGACTTGAACAGTATTGTAAAATGTGTCAGCAACCGCGCCACACTTATAGTGGTTGTGAAGAGAATGTCTGTCAGTAAACTGCGGCCATCCAATCTCTCATATCAGTATGGCCCACAGCTACCTCATATGACAATGAGATGCAGCATTGTAGTCCTCCTTGCATGTTATGATGTAATTCCCTGTATGCTTGCTTTCAAGGTTAATTCTCTTTTTCAATAAATGTGGTAAAAGTCTGCTGTGATGCAGACTTTGGTCCAACTTTTTGGGGGGGTACCTTCAAGCAAACGGCATAAGACACAGGGTATAGTCGATTAGCATTTGGAGTTAACTTCAACATCAGATATGTTGTCCCAGTTCCAAAAATCATCTTTTTGTAAATATAAAAAGCAATCAATAACAAAAAGGCTCATGTAAACACCCTATATAAATCAGCAGCATGAAACCATTGGCCTTGTCAGCAGTTCAGCTGGAATTTCATCTCTGTGCCAGTGTTGACAGAGAGTTAAGTAAACTTTATACAATGAGCTGACAAAAAGTTTCTTAGCTAGTTCATCTCTCAATCTTGATTTGATATGATGGAGTTGGAGCTGTTTATGCCAGAATCAAATGTCTACTGCTATGCAACATTCTTCATCATTCTAGATATAGACAGTAACACCATGTCTACCAGCATGGTGCAATGTGTGTTTAATAAAACCCACACAGATAAACTGCTTTAACAGAATTCCTCAAATATCTGGACTGTACTGACTGTCAGGTGATTTTACAAAGGGCAGAGGTAATGTTTAACTGGAGAAAACTCTCATGGTGCTTCTCTTTGCTCAGGCCACAGCATGAGATCTAATACCAAGAATGCACAAATATCTTTCTGGGGCAACATAAAATAAGGACATGGCAAAGAAAGTTAATATACCACATTTTACAACCCAGAAGACATTGTAATAGTTATAAATATTGATATAAACTTAAATGGCCTTAAATGACTCTATAACACCTTGATTGTTTTTATAATAATGTTAAATAAAACTATTGACTAGGCTGATAAATCAGGAATTTTAGCTTCAGACACACATGTCATGTATTCTAAAAATGCTTGTGCAGGTAACCTAAAAGTTAACTGGCTTTTTCAAAAGTCAAAAATATTATTTAAAATTCGCCTGAATACATTAGGTCATATTGAACTTATTTAAAAGCATCAGGTCAGCAGTGTGCTTACAAATATTGCATATTTGTATATAATATTACATATGTATTACATTTCCTCAATATTTTGCACGTAGCCTTCATGTGCACACCAAACCACCTAACGTTACTCAACTCATCATAGATGTGTTAGCTAACGTACTCTTGTTGATCAACTGTCTGAGGCACTACAGTGCATTCAAATTCAATCAACACACTTATTTAGTTTCATGTTTCAAGGGTAGTCTCTTAACTGACATGAAGTGAAGTGGCTCTACTTACATCCATATCTAGGTCTGAGAGAGTTTGCGCCGTCTTCATGGTACATCCTGCTTCCTCTGAAACTCTGCTGAGCCTCCACCATAAACTGCACTCGGACTTTCTTACACTTGCTTCAGACTTCTTTCTCAAGCGAGCAAAACAAATTTTGCTCCTGCTGTCATAGCCTTGGTTCCAAGTAAAACGGCGTTCCCATTTGCATTGAAGCGCTTTCGGTTACTACGGCTCTTCCTTTGCCTGTCAACCTGATGAAAGCCCCTGTGAGCTCGCGCTGAAGCTCCGCTGACACTGACGCGGCTCCACCTGCTGGCGCGTGACACCACCCAGTCCTCACGCGCGGCACACACTGACGGTGCAGTTGATGTATACCTGATCTGATCCTTAAAACATACTGTCGCTTTGTAGTCAGGGCGATTCTGTTATTAGAAAATAATCTTGACTTGTGCCTTTAACTTTTTTTAAAGTGTGTTAGGCTTTGAATTACATTTTATTAGCCTAAACAACACAAACAAAACCGCAAAATATAAATAAATAGCCTAAATAAATTATATATATAGATAAAACAATAGGAACACCTGTCGTTACTCTAACACCTGTGTGAACTTCAAGTGGACTGAGATAGGCTATAAATATCACATCGGGACACAAATAAAATTAGCCAAGCCTAATTACAAAATAAAATTAATAATAATTTAAATAATTAAATACATTGGATGACTTTTCGGGACGCTTTATAATCTAAAATTACATTTATGTACAACCTTCTTGTATATAAAAATAAGCACCTGCAATTCCGGCCAAATTAAAGATATGGTAATGGTATTGAGATATGTTCTGTTTGTAAATTTGCTCGTTATAATTTAAGAATCATTAATGACCCTCTATGTTTGATTAAAAAAAAGATTGAAGAATGATTTCATTAAAAAAAATACAAATAGAATGATTGTGTCTCTAACTGGCCTGCTTAGCTAAACCACTTCTTTTACATGTACATATTACAAGATTTGTAGATTAGCTATATGTAATAGTTTACACTTTGCAAAAACGTTTGCAGTTAGTTTTTAATATTACATTATTAAGGACTAGTGGTCCTACTTAAAAAAAAGGAACAGGCACTTTCTGATCAATGACAGAAAGATGTTTGTGCATTTGTTAGATAATATTTACAGAATATAACTGAACCCCCCAGTAGGTGGCAGTAAGTCACTGTCTTTGTCACTGATTCATCCATTAAAACGATTCAGTTAAACGTTTAGTAATGAAGCAATTTACTTTAAAGGGTGATTGAATCATCGACTCGGCATCGCGCAGCGAACCATAAACGCAGCGCTACAGAACATTAATGTGCAGAACTGGAACAAAGAGTATAGAAGCTTATACTCTTTGCTGGAATCGAAGTCACTTTCATTTTAAAACAAGCCTAACCAGTTAACGCCGTCCCCCTCCAAAATCACTAAAAGGAACAATCAAAACCTAGTGGTCAGAAAAAAAACAAGTAATCAAAATTAATTTAAATAAAGATAACATTTATTTTAACAAAATTGAAATTCATGAATTTAACATTTCACCATTCCCTATAGCCTACTTTATCCATAAGATCTGGCCCAATACAATGTATTTGACTGGTATATTTCATAGATCCTTTATTTTACTAGGCTACTTTACACACGTTTCCAAGAATAAAAGTGTCACGAATTAGGTGCAGGCAACACACCTCCTGTAGATGTCAGTGTTGTACTACATTTACAAAAAAAAGAGGCAGAATTTTTTTTGATATAGGGTTAAAGTCGGGGAAATGTACCCTCATTGTTGACAAAACGTCTTTGCAAGTAAAGTTAAATTTCTCAGTGATCTTTATGTGTGATATCTAGTGTAGTGTGTGTTAAATCACTCTGTTAAGATGTGTTTTTCTGGGTAGTGTGATAACGAGGCTCCTCAACTAACAGCTCATAAATATTCTGTTTTTTAAGATATGCAGAAGTTGTAGTTATTACTTAAATAGAGTTAGGGTTATTCTAGGCTAGGCTATTTACCTTGCATTCATCTTAAACTGTCATGACAGACATGGATGTTTCGTGTTTACCAAAACGAGGCAAATATCTTAAAATTTTACCTGTTCTGAGAAGGGTCTGGCTGCAGAAGTGCGCTCTCAGACACACGCATGCGCACTGTTTAAGGGACACACAGGCTGCGGGATTGAGGTCACACACAGAAATTATGGTAAGTATATCTACGCTATTCCCTATAGATTAAGTTTAAGTAAAAGTGTTGTTTTTAATTATTACGTAAATGTTGTTGGAAAAATATCCTTATATATCCCGCACCCTAGGCCTTTCGATGTTATGTTCGGGTTTTAAAATGAAGTAGATCTAGGATGTAACAACCGCTAAGGAATTAATGTAAGTATATTTATTTTGTTCATACAATATTAAGCAGACGTATGTGTCTTGATTTATATAAGAGAATGTAATCAAATACTATCGTGGTAAAAGTGGTGCTTTAATCTATTAGATAGGCTAATAATAATAATTATTATTATTATCTAGCCTGATATATATGGTATATCACATTTGTGCTAATTGGGTACCTATTCTTAGTACAGTAAATTAGTGACGAACTGTCTAAATTAAATTAGTTTAGGCAGTGAAAAAAGTGTTTTATTGGCTATGGGCGTTGTTACAAAACAATATTTAATATGAAGATGGAATCTTTACAAGTCATTGTAACAATGCTTCTTTGTTAAACGAGAGACACCTTGAATACAACTCAGAGCAATTAACAAAACTATTAAGTATATTATACACAAACTATTGTCACTTCTGTCTCTTTAATTTATGCTTAAAGATGCATCCATCAGGTGTAAAGCACCTGATACCAAAGTGCACATCTTGTTGCACATTGTATGATTGCCCCTTATCTGGGGGATTTGAGTATTTAAAGCTTTCATTAGAACAGAATTCCAGTAACCATTTCTTCCAGTTGACAGAAAGCAGTACCCATTCAGCCGCTATCTATCTTCACCTCTGAATCAGCCTCATCAAAAAAAAATCATTTTAGGTCAGTTATGTCAAATTAAAATGTGCCAATCCTTTATAATTACTTAAAATGTGTTTGATATTGTCGGTGTTGACCTATATCACATTTGCAGTCAATTTAACACAAATTAGTCCAGTGCAGTCTGTGCATGTTTTCTTCTAATAAGCATTGTCCAGACACTTTTCAGCACATCTTTATTACCTTCACAAAATATGACAGCTTTATTCTTCTGTATTTTTCTGCCATAAAACACACAACAGTGCGACATTCTCTGGAGAGCTGAGCACACAGACCCGAAAAGTTTAATACATGCAGTTTTGTTCAGTGATGTCTCAGGATGACTGGCTCTTAGGAACAGTGCTGCAATGACAGATGAACAGTAAACAGTTTCAGCGGAAATGTCCCCAAAAATGTTTACACACAGTATTCAGCATGTGAATCGATTACTGTAACCCCTATGTACAAAATATACATGGATAAGCACACATTTACCCATACACAGATATATACACACAGTTTGTACTGTTCACAAGCACACACACATAATTTCAGACAGCATGTTAACACTAAACCATATGCATAAATTAAAAAAGGAGGTTTTCAGATGAAGACAGGCTTAGATCGAGGACAGTACAGCACTGATCATTTATAATCTCATTTATATATAACACCTTCAAGAAACTGCATAGCTTTGCTGAGAGTGAGACAGCTTTAAGCCACTTTGGTTATTTGGAAGCCAAATCAAATAAAAAAGCATAAATCCTATATAAGGTTCTAATCTTTTTAACTGAGATTTCTTATTCTAGACCTCTCAAAACATAGCAAAAGCTAGATAATAGTAACGCTATTGATTTATGTTGTTCAGAGAACTGAATTTGGCACTGATTGTAAAAGCTAATCCATCAAATTAGACATTATGTTATCAAAGCAGAATTTTCAATATAACTGTGATCTATCACAAATCATTCTTATATGGCGATTATGTGCTCCAGAAATATTTCTTATTTATATCAATGTTGAAAATAGTTGTACCGCTTTTTTTCAGGATTTCAGAAGTTCAGAAGGACAGCACATGTTTGAGATAATTTTTTTTAACATTGTGTCTTTACTTGATCAATTTAATGAATCTGTGCTGAATAAAAGCATTGGTCTGTAATTTATTAAAGGTACAATGTGTAGGAATGTCGCGAATCTTGCGCCACGCAGTTCAAAGTATGTATTACAGCTATGGCGTCCTTCACTAATCAAAAAGCCATGTCGTCGACTTCATCCACTACCTCCAGCTTGTCCTCCGGCGATCATGTTC
>JAUCMS010000127.1:1935629-1984031 GCA_032357445.1 Enteromius radiatus | reverse complement strand
TACAAATATATTATGTAAAGAAAAACTTTTATTTTGGATGCGATTAATCGCGATTAATCATTGCCCAGCACTAATTAATTATATTAATTATTATATATTTAATCAATCAGAATGAACTTGATCCTGATTAAATTTTGATTTGTTAAAAGGGGTGGTGTAGATCTTACATGATTTCTCAATCTGATTCAAAAATACATATGTAGTGCCATAATGCATTTGGGCTTAAGAACTTGTGGACAGTGAGATACAGTAAATGATCACTGAATGACCATATACTTTGAGAACAAGGGAGATTGACTGTAAACTATCCACCCTTAGCTGCTCTTCTTCTTTGTGCTCCTCGGCACATATACACAGACACCCAATTTACAGCCTATGACTGTTTCCCATTGATTCGCGACTACAGATTCCTTATACTCTCCTAGCCACTGTGTCTGACAGCTTGTCCCCTGCTCGGGCTCCTCCGAGGGCCATTCATAAATCAAGCACTCCTTTCGTTTTGTCTCACAAGGCAAGGAGAAAAACCTCATTACGATCTGTTCAGAGAGAACAAAACAGAGCAAACACCTCCCCCACAAAATAGGAGTGAAAACATTCTGTCATTTTTGGCCAAGAGACTCTTCCCCCTATCCATTCACCTCCTTTCCTCCTCCCCTCCCCTCTATTCCATCATTTCGTTACTGATGAGTGCAGCTTATTTCCAGAGTAGAGGTTCTCATAAATCATCGGGCTATGCTTTCCCCCACAGGAGTCATTTCATCCTTTAAATATCCCTGCAGTGCTCCGTTTCTACATTAATCACTTAACCTAAAGCTCTGCTGTTCTCTGCTCCCTCACAGTCATCACTGCCAGTGAGAGGACGGCCCACACGTGCTGGAGGAACAGCAGACACCTTGACCTTAGCTTGCCAAGAAAATTGTTGCAATCCGACTCTACCTGCATCCTGTGTTACTTCATTTATGGAAATAAAAAGATAATGTATGTTATCTCTCAAATTCTGCTTGCCAAAAAAAAGAATTAATATTGTCAAAGTTCATTAATAATTAAAAACCTTGATAATGATGATTAGCAAAATAATCTGGTTCAGTTACCATAGTGAGGTATGATGGCCCAGGCCATGGCGGAGGCATAAATCTCTCCAATCATCCAGAACATACAGAGCCAGCTCAGATGCTCTCCACGCTTCTCTCTTGCCAATACCTCAGCAAAGTATGAGAAGACAATGGGCACCGCTCCACCAATCCTGAAGGACAAGACAAGGGAGAATAAAGTTCAGAAGGTCCAAGAGCTCAGCAAATTATGACAGCTGTTTCTTTTTCACTTACTTTACAGCATAATTTTAAAACATAATAAGTGTGGATCTGTGAACCTTTTTAAGTTAACATTCTTAAGTGTGTAATGTTTCATCATTTGTTTCACTTCATAATTCATAATTTGTCATTTCTGTTAATAAAGTTGCCTACCATCACCAAACGGAAATGCAAAAATAATTAAATAATCAATAATAATAAAAAATAGAGAAAGAAAGAAAGTTTTGATAAAAGTTTTGATTATCAGGAGAATCAACCTAAAAAGGTTGATTGTTATGCAGACAAAAAATATTTTAACACTGAAAAATTAAAAAGGTGAAAACTTGCTTAAAAATAGAGCACAAATGTTTTTCTGCTTGAGGGCAATAAAGAACCCTCCTTGTTATGTCAATTGTAATTAAACAGAAAACACTCCATTGGTGTAAAGCGATTGGATAGATTTAATTAAAACACTACTCTGTGTCCAGAGGAAAACAAAATGAGTCTAGTCTGCAAGATTAATTAGTCCCGTGTGTGTTCTTCAGATCAGCATTCAAACAAAAACATGGTAATTTCCAATTACTAAATGTTAGCACTTAAAAGAATCAAAGATTTTTTTTTTTTGTTCAGTAAGGATGCATTAAATGAATACTTTTATTCAGTAAGGATGCATTCAATTGATCAATGGTGACAGTAAATATTTTTATATTGCTAAAGAAATTCTACTTATTTATTCATTTTTTTTACTTTTTATTCACCAGCAATGGAGAATCAGAGAGTCAAGAATGCAGCACTGCAGAGGCTATTGATCCAGCCAGATGTAATGTGCTGTCCGACTGAAATAGACTATTATCTAAAGAATAGGAGAGACATTCTCGTTTTAGAGAAGGGTGGATAAAAGATGCCCGTTGTGTAGTTCCTCAGGATACAAACTGAGAATGCTTTCCAGAAACCCACATCAAAATGCAGGTGGAGACTATATCTAGGTGGAGTGTTAAATGGATAGGTTTCTAAATCTGCTTGCTTACAAACTTCAAAAGAATCACCATAGGATGTATGTGATCAAAAAAGCATGGTACATTATTATTAAGCCACAATCAAAACCAGTGTTTCTAAAACATCTTTAAACTTCTATTCTTGATATCAATAGCTTTTTCTTATATAAATGTATCTTCTGTATTACACCCATGCTATTGTTCAACCTTTTAGGGTCTCTGTTGACTGAACTTGATAGAAATAGAAATCTTTTGAAACATTATGCCTTAACTGTCACTTTTGATCAATTTAATGCATCCTTGCTGAAGAAAAGTTGACAAATTTCATGTCTTGAAAATGTACCACAGGAAGCAGACTCACCCAAAGCCAGCTATCGTGCGACAGAGCAGGAAGAACCCATAACCCTGCACAAAAGATGACAGGAAGGCGAAGAAGCCATTCATGGACATGCAAATGAGCAAACACTGCCGTCTGCCCACCTTGTCAGCCATGCCGCCCCAGAAGAAGGCCCCTACCATCATCCCCAAATACACAATGCTGCCTGTAGTAAATAAGAGGAGATGGAGGGAACAAAGTGAAACAGTGAGAACTCACTCCTCAGGCGGAGAAACACACAGTCATATTCAGGAGTGTTTGTTTTTGGCTTCATTCCTGTTTGGTGGTTGTTTCGGTTTACTGGTTTATATGCGGGTGCTTCTCAGAACAAGAACACCATTAAACTTTCAGTTGACTGATGTTTTCACCTGAGGACTTTCTTGTTGTTTTGGGTGAGATGCAGGAGACTTTCCGTGATGATGCTAGTAGCAAGGGTTTGTGTACGGTACAAATGTTGATTACATAAGTAGCCCAAAGGGAAAAAAAAAAAAAACATTAAAAATTGATCAGATTTTAGTGATCTCAGAATTCTATATAATTATATAATATAGTCTATAATTTAAAATATAATTATGAATATAAATCTAAATAAAATATATATATATATATATATATATATATATATTTTTTTTTTTTTAGTACATTTATTTTGCTGCAAATTATATATTTAACATTCAACTGGAAAAAAAACAGGACAGTAAAGACGAAAAGCAGAAGTATATTATTAGAAGTAAATACATGCATATATATATATGTGTGTGTGGGTGTGGGTGTGTGCATTTATTTATTTACTTCTAATGATAAAAAAAATATAAATAAGTTTATAAATAAATATTTTATTATATTATTTTAAATTATATATATGTTTTACATTTATAAAAAATGTATTATAAATACAAATTATAAAATAATAAATAAAATATATTATTTATCTTTTTTTGTCAGACATAGAGAGGATAAAACAGGGAGGAATTGGTGTATTCACAGTTGCATTTAAAAGAGATGCAGTGACATTTTTTAACACAGAGCATGTGTTCCAAAGCCCAAAATATTTTGAAGATTTGCTGATTTCTCCAAGTGTAAATTCTCAACTGATACAGCAGCTTTCTTTTTGACCAAGCACTTACAATTTTGCTGTTGTAGAACCAGCACAGCAATTAATAGTGAGCAGTAAACTGCTTTGCTGGTACAGTAACAAGCCTGCTAAATAGATTCACTTTGGAGGTGAACTACTTTAAGATTTGTGATTATTTGCATTTATTTAATGAAGGAGAACGTGTATGATAAATGTCTCACTTTCTAATACCGCAGACTCATAGAGGCATAAAAGACACATTTGTCTCCAGATGTTCATTTCTTGTAATGAAGACTCCTGAGATCACGTCAGGCATTTCACTTTTCAGCAAGCTGCTTATTTAAAAAGGTCATACCAAACATTTCTTCTTTTTGCCTTTAGTTACTTAAAAGCTCCCATCCCAATCCACTGCAACTGGAAAAGAGCAACCATATTGAGGTATTGTGATTTTAGCATTTTAACGTTGTTATATCTCACATTTAACTAATTATTTAAATATTTTTAGATTTAGTATTGCGGTTAAACAGGTGATAGAGAGTGAGTCTGCTGGTTAGTGGAGCTGTATGAAAGTAGTTTAGTGATGACTGGGGCTGTTGACACAGCAGGGAGTGCTGCTGTATGTAGGCCTGTAGGGGACAAGTGCTTATGGCTGATTATGTTTTCTCAGCAGGGTCCAGTGGGGCTGATTGTCACCTCAACAAAGCTAAGAACCATACACAACTACTTCTATGCCACAAAGATGACTGTTGCTGAGAAACGCAATGCACAATAGCAAAAAGATGAGAGATAAATCTGTTGCCTTGCACACCTCCAAAAATACAATATGCATGATTTTTACAGTCATTATTATAATATCTAAAACATTGCAATGCAAGAGTGCTGTCATTGTGATTAATAACCTGTGTGAATAACCTATTGTTATTGTGGCCACAGCCTTTTCAGACCAATCTGAATGCAAAATCACTTTTATAGCTACAATAGTTCAGTATTTAGTAACTTACTTTTTGAAACTGTATTTCAGATTATCTTCAAATGGAGCCATAGTTGAAACATAACAGTCAGGCACTAATATGTAATGTCGTACTGCAGCTGGGGAGTCTCAGAACAAACACTGGAGTTTAGTTCCTGTTGAATCAGCTGAATGAATGATTCAATGAGTCATATAGATATTGTCTCCACCTACTGGCGTAACAAAGAAACCTACACTGTCAAATTTCTTCCACTAATGCAGCTAGTATGGAAAAGTGAAAACATGGCCAATCAGATTTATGCAAAAACAATGAATCCATAATTAAAAAAAAAAAAAAGTATAAGTTGTGTATAAGCCATGGTAACATTTTTACATTACTTTAGTTCATCAAAATATTTGAAACAACTTCAACGTCATCTTTTTAGGTTTTATGAGATTCAGCTTAATTATTTTTATGTCAAATGTTTAAGTTGAAATGACTTGTAAATCCAAAAAAATAAAAAACCTTTACGGCAGCAGTTGAACTTTTTAAGTTGAAATAGGCAGATGTGTAATAAGATATTTGAGTCTTTATTTTCATTCCTTGTAATGGCAGTGATGGAGCCAAAACACAAAATGCTTGCATTCCCCCAAGAAACCAAAACTGGTGACAGAAATAATATGGGAAAAAATAATATTTCAATGCTGCTTCAAGCAAACGCAAACTTCTCCTAAGAATGCAAGGCACTTTGCAAGATAACCAAAATATATTGACATTTTTCCTCAAACTTCATATCTTTCCAACACCATGTCATACCTGTAGGTTACAATAACTATAGTAATCATGGCATTTTTCAGAAGCTGGTGATTAACATTATACATTTTTCCAGTTACTAATAACTAATTCAATCTATTAATATTGCAGTTAGCATCAATGTTAGACCAATAAGCTATATTGTTTTAGAAAAAAGTGATAGTCAACAGCAGAATTGTAATTCTTGTGGAAAGTAGACCCAGAGGAAGGCACAAGTGCTCATTTATTCAGGGCTTTTAAAAAATGAATCACCCCCATATGATGAGTAACTCACAAATCTTTTTACTACCTGGGCTGCTGTTATTTTCCTATTGTCAGTTTGCCTTTAGGATCTCTGCCTTATAAACCATCAGGGTGTATGGAGCGACAAAGCTGAAATGATTATAGCAGTATGATTTGTATTCAGTTGCTGAATATCTGGGCCATAGAATTTAAAAGAAAGCATTAAACAGAGAAATGAAAGAGAATAAAAGGTTTGGGAAAATAGAGTCAGAAAGGCAGGATTATTTTAAGCAAATGTTCTCTGTAAAATCAAGTGTGTGTGTGTGTGTGCATATATCTCCCTTTTTCTCTCTTGCACACACTGAAAGGCTGTGCAGGCCTTGTAATCTCTGCAGTGTGTGATTTCACTGCAGTTTAGGCAAGCTCAGCGTCTCCTAGTCACCAATGCACAAAAAGGGACAGATAAAGAGAATAATGAGAGAGGGTGGAGAACAGACAGAGAAAGGGAACGGGAAAAAAGGTTATGATAAGATGTAGTAGATAAATCAGCCACAGATTAATAGCTGAAGATGGGCTCCTGGATCTAAGCCACAAGTAATGGAAGAGGCAACGCACAACGTGTTCACAACACCATCCATTACTCTAATTGTGTGATGCAGCAATTTTCCATTGCCTTCTTTCTATAGAATACTAAATGCCCCTTGGGTATAATTCATAGATTTTAATCAGGATGAATAGTCTGACTGCTGGGTAATAAAGCCAATAGACTGTGAAACTATATTGAACTAAATTGTTATGTACATGCAGAATTGTATGAAATAAAGTCTGCATGCATGAACATATAACAAAAGTCAATTTCTTGAAAAATGCCTGCAACCACTGTTATGGAGAATGATAGTTAATATCAAAGTATGTGTATTTCATACAACACATATTAACCAAATATAAAGGAATAGTTTAACCAAAAATTAAAATTACTCCATATTTTACTCACCCACATCCTTGGTTTATATGACTTAAATGTAATGGGAAGTCGTGTTATCACTGTTTAGATGAAAACAGACTTTAGAGCCGATGGTTGTAATTGAAATTAGGCATGCTTCATAGGATTAGAAACAAAGAGGACATGGCTTGATTGAGTACATTTCTCTGTCTATATATGAGTATATGAGTTCTTTTTTATTCTGGATCTTTCAAGCTTGGTAATGCTGGTGGATAGTGGCCATTATTCTTAACCTATATACCCCTGGCCGGTTAACGCACGTCTTTTGAAGCAACAGCAATGGTTGTATGCACATTCGCAAAAGATGGAGAGAATCGAGTAGCAGCTTCTTGGCTGACCTTTGACTCAACTTATGACATAAGCCACATTCATAGCCCTCCGAGGTGTACAGGTTAGTTTCACAATGGATATATCTGATTTTACGGAGCTTCAAAATAATGACTACTATCCACCAGCATTATCAAGTGTGGAAGAGCCAGGACAAATGTTTTAAAAACTCAGACTGTGTTTGTCTGAAAGATAAAAGTCATATACACCTATGGCTTGGGGGTGAGTACAATTTTTGGGTGAACTATTTCTTTAAGTAGGCAAAAAGCTAAAATATTCCTTGTTTAAGGCATCAGTGTCAACATTTATATTTATCTACAACTCCACAATTTGAGGTAATTTGCCAATCACAGATGTCTTCAATATTCTTTCACACTTGTAGCATATAGTGTATGAAGAAGAAGATGGTGTATAGTGTTATATACACATCACTGTATAGTGTTAGTTGTATAGAAAATAGAAGCCTAGACATTTCTGACTATTAGATTTCATGAAAAAAGCATAGAGTACAGTATGTGGGTTTTGAATGACTTGAGGATGATTGTGATTTTAAACATCAGATGTGAAATGTAGTACTGTGCCATTTCACTAGTTACAGTACACTATGATAGCAAACATAAAAAGAGTCAACACTTAAATGCTAACTAGGACCTGCAGAAAGTTCATATTCTGCAGCATCTCTGCACTAAATCACCACTGCACCACTGTCTGCTGGAGAGCAGCCATCAGCTTACTCACCGAGAGATATTCACTGTTTCACATGACTAAATTACTGTTGTTAGTCAGGGGGCTCTGGATTTCTGCCTGAATATCTGCATTGTTCTCTGAAAGAGGTTTGGAGTTAGTCATTTTTAAAACAAAGATTAAAGTGATTAAAATGACAGTAAAGACTTTCACACTGTGACAAAAAAACAATCCTTTCCATCTTTTGTTTTATCAAAGAATTCTGAAAAACAATTATCATTGTATTAAGTAAAAAACATTCACTTGACCACCAAAAAAAATCAACTTTGCCATCTCATATTTATGCTTAAGCAGTTATTTAAAAAATAATAATAACATATTTTTGATTAAATAAACACAACCGTAGTGAGTTTACAAAGATTAAATAAGACATAAAAGCATTACAAAGGTATTTCTTCTTCTACAGTGTTTCAATCTTTCTGGCTGAGGAGCAGCAAATTCTTTTGCTGATGACCGTATCTGATCTCAAAAGCCAGTAGCTGTACCGGCAGTCACAGCCGGCCACGTGCGATTATGTCTTAAAAGCCATTGACAGAGTAAGGACAAAGAGAGAGAGGGAGCATGAAAGAGAGGGAAGCAGAGCATGCTACACAATGCCTTCAGGGCTCTCCAGACGAGTGCATAAGTGAAGAAAAAGCAGGATAAAAAAAGAATAGAGAGAAAGAGAGATACTCAGAGTTGATTAAACTGATAAAACACATAAGAATGTCAATTGATATGAATATCAATGACCCTAATCCAGGTCAATGAGAACTTGTAGACTGTTTAAAGAAGTATCACACACTTGCTCTTGATGATTAAGTCATTTCAAAATATTTTGGTATCGTTGCTTCCTTTTTGTCCAGCATAGTAAACTGTCTGGCCACAATAAATAATAGTTGTTTTTGTTTTCTTTTAAAAGATAACATTTTTTTATGTAATTTAAGCACAGATTTCAGGGGCATAATCCTTCAGAAATCATTCTAATATGGTAATTTACGGCTTAAGAAACATTCCTTACTGTTATCAATTTTAAAGACTTTTATGGATTTAACAGACATATTTCTATGTATTCAACAGGATTTAACAGAAAGTTTGAAGAACAGTTTTTATATATCATATCATTAATTACTCACCCTCATGTCATTCCAAACCCATAAGACAAAGGGTCTTAGGAATTTGGAACAACTTAAAGGTTGAATAATTAATTATATACTTTTCATTTTTGGGTAAACTAACCCTTTATACCTGGCACTACCAACACCAATCTCCTGAACTCAATTCCCAGGGAATGTATGATTATTGAAATGCAAACTTATAAATATAGTGTATATGTATAATAGTAGTATTCCTGTTATTCCTACCTAGCCATCCAGAGCTCGAGTCAGGCACACACATATCCGTCTCCGCACTAGGGAGAACGAAGCCCACCACGAAGACCTCCACACCATCAGACATGAGCGCCAAGCCCAGAGTGAAGAACAGCTGCCACTGAAACCTGCCATGTCCACACTCCTGTATGATGAGCTCGTACTGCTGCGCCAGCTCCTCCTCATCCGCCTGCCTCTCGTTCTCCAGCTCCCTCCGGTCCTTCAGGCCATCCGCCAGTGGCTGTCCCAGAGCCACCAGTCCATCTCTGCCCTTTGCATCCATGGGGATCCCCTGGTACTCCCCTTCATATATCTCATCCTCGTCATCGTGACCCTCAGTGGCGTCACTGGATCCCTCTTCATCATTGGCGTGGTCTCCTGTGTAGTTCCCATCAGGCTGGCTGTAGTAGTCGTCGTCTTCATCCTGGAAGCGCTGGTAGGCGCGACTGTGGGAGTACTCGTCTGTGGCACGGTCCACAACTTTGTTAACCTTCTTAACAGCTTGTCGTTTGGCCACCTTAGCAATATCTCTGGCCCCCTTCATGAGGGAAGATGTGTCTTGTGGAGCTGTATCATCCATGATTAGATGTTGGAGGGGAGCAAGTCTGCAGTCACCACAGAAGTGCTTCTTCCTGTATGGCTCTCATGAGTCTGG
The DNA here is from genome assembly GCA_032357445.1 of Enteromius radiatus. NCBI lineage: Eukaryota > Metazoa > Chordata > Actinopteri > Cypriniformes > Cyprinidae > Enteromius > Enteromius radiatus. The sequence continues at coordinate 1,974,233 of JAUCMS010000127.1, read as the reverse complement.
GAGAAACACAGGTTTATTGTTAATAATACAAGTTATATTGTGAGAGCAAAAGCTTTGGACTACATAGTCCATAAACAATCATGTAAAAAAGCCACAAGCACAAAATAAAATCTAAATGACGGAAGTGTTGTGTATTCTAAATGACTACTAAATTATGCTACTTAAAGTTACTCATACAAATGTTAAAATCAATGTAAAAATAATTTTGTTAAACATTCATGTTACATATACCTTAGAATAAATTCAATTTTTGTTTCTACCCAAATTTTTTGTCATCTTAAAAACTCATAGAGCAATAACTACATAGTGCTCATCTCTGATTGCTAACAACTGATTGTTTATAATGGCCACCTAAATAATATCCCTTTGAAGAGCAGTGGCTATAAAACACAAGCACTTAAGTACTTAAGCACTTTCACTCCTCTCTGTAATTTTAAACTCATCTTAAAGACCTTGATTAGATAAGGTCGACTAAATTCTACAGCAGCAGATGCAAGTATTGAGTACCCAGAAATAATACTACATGTAAAATATGTCAAATATTTGATTACCTGCAGCCTAAACACCTCAGTTGAGATATACACTATACTGTATGCAGTATAGCTATAACAAACCGTGTGCCACATTTAACACAATACAGTTATATAGCCAGGCATGTTATAAGCTACACGCATGTGGATTATCACCTGCTGATCTAAAGAAGGCAACACTCAAACAAAACCTGACAGTCATGTTCTAAAAAGCATCAAATCTGATTATATTTGACTTGACTAGAGACCCACAAAAAGTAAAGAGCTAAAACTTTTTTATTCATTTCCAGAAATAAAATGTGTAAAATTTCCAGCAAATGCTTATATAAACTGCAATATATTTTAATGATCATAAACAGAATGTGAACAAAATTGGCTAATTTTAACTTTGAACCCTTATTTAAAAATTGAACCCTTATTTTACATCATATTTCGTATGACTTATGATAAACCGTGTAATCATAATCCCTACCATACTGCAAGCCATGTACACCATGTGAATGAATTGAAGACTTTACAACAGCTAATGGATCAAAAGAGAGAGCTTGTTTCACTTTCATTGTGTTTACATGCCGTTGGGAAGCTGAGTGCTCAGGCTGCGGAGTAATCCATTATTGGCTGACTGAATGGATGTGGACCATGTGTCTGTCTGAGAGGTCTGGCAGCCCCAGTGAACTGCATGATTGGCCCCTCGGAGAAGACACAGCACTTCCCCCAATCTACCTGCGTAATGCTGCGGGATCTGACAGGACCGCTGCTTACAAATGGTGGACGGCAGAAAGTCACGTAGATCATCAGCTATAACAGCTACGGAGCACTACTCCATTTCAAATGCAATAAAACCTAAATCATTTTCTTGATAACAGTCCAAGATCATTTCTTAACTGAAAATCAGCGTTCTCAGTGTATTACTGATCTGACTGGGAACAGCTTAACCTGAGTGTATGGTTTAGGTACAATCAGTCGTAAGTGGATTGAAAATAGGCCTTGCACTCATGATAGCCTCTGTCGAAATGATGTATGGTGTTTCTTTTCTCTACGCCTTCTCTGGTGCATTGAGGTCAGGTTCTATATGCAAGAATAGCATATAGCATATTTGGCAAACTGGCATGAATAACAATGGTTTTACGAGGTGAGCTGTAAAATTGTCTGTCGATATGTTAAGATAAGGAAAGGGGGCAAAAGTGTGGCATTTCAGCCTATAAGAACAAAATTAATTTCAAGATTTTACACAGTTCAGGGATGTTTCTTTGGTTTTTGTGGTATAAATATGTTTTAGTTCTTTACTTATATGTGTTACAACTTTAGAATAGCTACACTTTTAATGTGAGGTATTCGTATTTTTTTCTATAAGGACTGACTTTGACAACTGAAAGAGTGAATGTCCCTTTTTTTCCTTTGAAGTCAGACAGTGTGAATAAGCGAGTTTCAATCTCCTAATGGTTTGAAGAGAACATAATCACATTAAGCAAAAAACAAATGACCTCGTCTATAAGAAGGACACTAGGGCATCTTGTGCTAAGAGATTGCTCCAGGAACTGATGATAAATAGGAAAAGGAAAAGAAACAAATTATTTGACTGTCTGGTGAACATGTTTCTGCCATTTCTGATGATGTTTTTTATTCATAGAATAAAATAAAAAAGTTAAAGAATTTTAAACATTCAACTGTCCCTAATTGACAAACATTTAGTATAATGATTAAACATTTAGCATAAAACTTTTTCTAGGGATAAAATTTGAAAAAAAAATAAATATAGGCATTTATTTTATGGCATGCTGAGGTTTTTTCATGCTCTATGTCAAGAGTGTCAAACTCAATTGCTGGAGAGCCGGAGCCCTGCAGAATTTAGATGCAACCCTAATTAAACACACCTGACCCAACTAATCAAGTCATTCAAACTGTGTATTATGTGTGTTGGAGCAGGGTTGGTCTCCGGCCCTCAAGGAACTGAGTCTGCTCTATGTCTATGTTATTTACATCATAATTCCCTAAAACGTTTTTGATGATTGTGGCTTTTAATATGATTAACAAAATATGTCACAAATGTATCTGTTATTTGCTTTGAAAAAGGAAATAGTTTCCATATTTCCACTGAAATTAATCTTAGATGACAGGCACAAACTAACACAAATGCACTATTTCTTTCAATTGTCTCAATTTTCTTTACTCATCAACTTCTTCTCAAGATTTGTGTACAATAAAATGTATAGTAAACTTAAGAAAAACAGAAATATGAATGTTTCTTTTAAATAAAATGCATAAAATGTATAGAGAAGAAAATCATATACATTTAAATGTAATTCTATACTGTAAAATAATAAACTGTTGAAAAAAAAATCCAAGGCAAATCCAACACTTGTATTCAGATTTTTAAGTTTTTCTAAACTAATTGTAGTAACACTGTTTTGTCACTTTGAATTTAGGCCTATTTGTTCAGATTGTGCCAAATGCCTCATTCAGCCATAAATTCAGTGAATGCTGGGAACTCACAAACCCTAAAACTCACAACGGCGTTCATCTATTTAGACCAACATTTGGAGGAATATTAAGAAACCTGACATTTTTTCTAGCATACGCTGTCAGCACAAGATTTTCTGTCTTTTTCAGTGCATGGTGACAACTGAGCAGATGGTGATCAAAATCATTTTGAAACCTTCCATTAGTCTTAGTTCGATTTTAGTTTTATCTGAATTATATTTGCAAATATTATAAATACAGTATAGAGTATAGTGTCACGCTCCTCACAGTCCACCGCACGCCATCGCAGCCCTCTGTACCCAGATCAGTCACAGTCACCTACCACAGATCCCGCATCAGTCACCGCTGCACGCTCCCAATCATCCAAATATAGAAAACCTGTTGCCAATCACCCACTCACTATAAGAGTGCCGCGCCTTCACTCACTAGTGGGTTGAGCTCAAGGTCTCAACGCTCACGAGCACCTTTCTCCTGCCTGTTCCTCATCGAAGGAGTTAATTCACGAACAAAAACTGACTATAATTAGATCACCAGTATCCTTACCAAACGGCAGTTGTTTGTTCATCACCGAAGGAGTTAATTCACGGACACAGACTGACTATACTTAGATCACCTGTATCCTTACCAAACTGCAGTTGTTTGTTTCTCACCGTAGGGTGTTGATTCACAGAATGACCTCCATTACAGGAACTGTACGTTTAAAGACTCACCTGACATACTTACCTGACATTATCACCTGCAATATTTTGAATCCTCCATGTTTTTTTTTCCTGTGTTTATAAGTAAACCTGCATTAACCGAAGTTCTGTGTTTGCTGTAGTATTACTGAGCTAAGTATACGCTAATGTAATTCCTCTACATGCGTTCATCTTGTATCTGTGAAACAGCAGGGTATCATAATAGGACATAGTGGCAGGCATGCTAAAGAGAAAAAAGTAGGCTCGGATTATATGAGGCTTGTCGCTCTCAATCACGACACGGCCGGCTGCATCACTCTGCAGGTAATTCAATAAAGCCTATTCTCAATGGGCAGAGCAAACCTTCCCACCAGCATGAGCACTGCTACAGGAACAGATTCTAATCTTAACATTGGACATGTGTTCCCAGTCATGCAAACTAAATGCAACAGACAAAAAACAAAAAAATCTGAAAAAAAAAGCCTTATGGGTTGGCAATCTTAAAGGACAAATTACTTCAAATTTACACAATGTGCACAAAATGTAAATGATTTATGAATTGCCTTAGTGCTTATGCAGCCTAATGAGGCAGAATCATGCAGCTGAACTACATTAAAGCAGAGGTAAAAGCCTGGTCAATGCAGCATCGCTGATGAAATGCTGTACAGTCCTCAAGGATACAACCTTGGAACTACTGTATAGAGCTAAGTGAGTTTAAAGTGAATGACTAAAATGAAAAGCTGGATTGGTCTGCACTTTTATAAAAAAAAAATAAAAAAAACATTGGCCACAATTGTTATAAAATGGCTAAACAAAAGCATTTTATAGCCAGCTTATCCATAATCAAAAGGAATTTGAGGGGATTTAAAGTTTAGAGAATTCCTCAGAAAACAAGTCACAATCCAATAAAGCTGAATGAAAATCACCCATTAAGTGACATGGCTCAACTAGCCAAACCTTATTTGACTCAAAACAAAGAGTCAAAACGGATTTGGCTGTATATAATTGGATTTAGCTGTGTGTAATTATCAAAGATTTAAAAAAAGAAAGAAAGTAGGCCTATAAACATATTCAATACATACATATTTTTTTTTTAAAAAGATGGGAAGTATTTGATGTAGAAAGGTCCTGTAAAACTAATACTAAAATAATACAAAATAAATGAATCAATCAATGAATGCTATTTGTAGCTATTCATAAACTTGTATAAAAAAAAGAAATACATATTTGTAAAAATGTGTTTATTACATTTTTATTAACCTACAATAACTAACCTTGTAACCGGGTTGCAGGTAAAGCTTGATGAATGTGTAAAAATCTTGGGTGTCATATTCAAGAGAGAATATTTTAAAAATGCCATACACTTCTATAATTTTGGTCTCAGTATTTCTGTCTGTGTGTCTCTGCAGCGCTCGTGTTGCCCGCGGCGGGGGATCCGCGCGCTGGGCTCTATTCCAGCCACCGATCAGTCGCTTTCGCTCATGTCAAAACCGACTCCTGAGCAACGCTAAACACCGGACACTTTCATCTCTAATAATTCAATAAACGACTGAACAAAATTTAGAAGCACTAAATGTTCTAATTAAACCACTTTAGTTCTGTTTTTGGGGTCCTGCATATCTGAATAAACAACTTTTGTTACCTAGACAAACTGAGCTGTCAATCAGTGTCATTTAATTTGCTGTGCAACCAAATCCTTTATGCACTGAAAAACTACACAGTGCTATGATAGTAGGTTTTGAACCTTTTCTTTATTTTGTACTCTAATAGCTATAGAAAAATGTGTTCTTATAAGGCGAAAGTCTTTTTAAGATTGGACTCACCCTTTAGGGAGCACAGCATATGAGATGTCGATGTTGGCTCTCCATTAGGTTACAAGACGCCCGCCGTCTCTAATGAATAAAAATGTATTTGTGTCGTAAAGATATCCGGCAACTAAAGCAAGAGCTGACGGTGTTGAAGCGCTGCAGCTCCGTCTCTGCAGTACTTCAAGAGAATTGAAGAAAGAGAGAGAGAGAAAGAGAGAGAGAGAGAGTGAGAGAGAGAGAGAGAGAGAGAGAGAGAGAGTCACTTGCTGTGCGTTTTAGTAATAATGCTATGCGGAGAGACCTGACGGAAACACCGCGGTATGACGTAAAGAAACCCCCTACAAGAGATTTATGACGAGTGTCCTATTGAAAGTCAAATCCGGCATCTCTTTGCCAGATCACGACAAACTGGCGTGATTTAAAGGTGCACTCAGCATATTATGACAATTAAGAAAGTTTTAATAATAGGTTTTTCTTGGGCTTATCATATGCATAAGACATTGATTTTAACAACCTCAAAAAATTTATGTAGCCTATAAAACTAAACTGAATGTGCCTGTTATGAAAAAACAAGAAGAATGAATTATTTCAGACTTTTTTATAAGCCACCCTTGTTCAAAAAAAAATCTAATTTGAATTTGAGTTTTCATGTAGATTTGATAGACAATGCGAATTAATTGGGACAGTTTTTGAAAGGTTTCTTGTCATAAATTGAAACAATCAGCCCAACACATGATATATTTCTGATATATTGAAGATGTTAAATATAACCATTTGAGGAGGAAACAATGTTATATTATAATGAATATAATATTTTTTTTTGTAACATATGGGTGATTGGGACACAATGTTTGGGTGATTGGGACAGCAAATATTATCTTTAATTTAGGCTAGTTTATATATTTATTGCAAAATTTAATAATTTAATATTTTATGACATTGTATGCAGATGTTATTGTGACATTGTTATTGGGATATTAACAATTAATTAATATATTTCATTATTAAGTCTACCTGTTTCTTTTCAAATGTATTATAACCAACCTTTATTTATGAAATTATGAAAATAGAAACATGATATTAACACAATTTATATTGTTTTTATTGCAGTAGTATATTTCCAATAAAGGTTTTTGATATATATTAGCTATAATAATTATATGACTTTGTTTTGAAAATGAGCTAAACCTAAGCCATTTTCCTCACCTCATGCAGGGTCAACTTCCAGTTTCCTGTTTGCCCCGGCCAACTACCTGATGTCACACCAGTGAGGGCATGTAAATTTGATTATGTAGTCTTTGTAATGTTATACTGTCACATTTTGCCTTATGTCCCAATCACCCTTAACCCTAAATCAATCTGACTGCATGAAATGAAAAACATCCATTTAGATGATTAGGGCAGCATTATACTAATGTAAATACATACATTCAGAGTTATGTTTCATTCAGACTTATATAAGCTTTTCAAAAGGAGGACGATTAGTTCACAAGACATGTGCAACATTGTGCTGGGTAGGCTTCTACTATCAATGCTTTGGAGAGTTTATGCATTAAGCCAGTATGTTGAATCATTGACCTCTAATTTCTGTTGTGTGACCTTATGCTTCTGTTCCTCATTTATGACTGAGCCAGACGAGGATGTACTTATAGAATGCATGATTGAAAGCCAAGGAGCACTTAACTTAATGAGCTGCAATATGGAGCATTACAATATGTGTCCTCAGTGACTATCAGTGGAATTTCAGCCTGTTAAATCTTTGAGTCAAAAATCTAAGGAAAAAAGTTTGAAATACAGTTTGATTTAAGATTTTTTACACTGAGACAATCACAGATCTGTATTATAATAATGTAAGTCATCATGTGCCACGGCTAAATCTTCTTGAAAACATTGTTACTTGTAGGTTTGAAACATTTATAAGAATTCATGATGGAGCTCGACTAGAGAGAGACTCAGCATGACAATAATAAAAACTAAGCTATCAGTGTCATAACAGCAGTCATTAGACTTGGCCTTTCCATCTTACAAATTGACGTATAACCATCTTAGCTAATACTTAAAATAGATCAGCTTGCAATGATACATCATGCACCACAGCCTATGCCTCCTCTAATGGCTAATGAATACAAATGATAGAACATGCAGTGGTGAAGAACTCACTTTGCTTATAAACTATTTGCTGCATACAAGAAACCATTTGAAACTGAAGTGAAGAACTTTGACATAAATTCTACAACAATAATTCACAACCTGCCTGTCTTAGTTGTGAGCAATGATAAATACCTCAAAGGCATTTTACATTTTTTGGTTGCTGCAGTGCTTCAGTGTAGAATGGCTTTATGACAGCTGTTGAAGGATTCCCTGCATAATAATGGGAGAGTTCTGCATATGCTCTGAATATCCAATCACAGATTTCAAATTTGCAAACTGTTCAAAGTACAAACTTTATAGCGCAGCTTAAACATGAATAACATGATTATGTGCACATTAACAGCAAAATAATGCCATAACCTGGGTAGTAGGTAATGTAAGTTTGAGCATCATTTCTGTGTAATGTGTGTTATCACGATAGTGTTTTGTGCATCCTCTTTTCCATCAGCTTGTGTAAAAGCTCCTTGTGAAGAATGTAGATTCATCAAAGATTAAACCAAGGTATAGATTTTAGTTCTTCAGTTGGTATATTGATATCAGTTATATCGATATCAGCTTGTAAGGAACATGCATTGAAAAGAAATGGAAGCTGACCTTAATTTAATTAATATGATTACTTAATGCTCATTCATGCAGTGCAGATAATGTGAGAATGATAATCAGTTACCTTAGACAAAACAATTATGATCTTGAGAGCCAATAAACATCTCAGAAACTGCTGAAAGAAAAACACTTTATTATTCGATTAACCTCCTAACTCAGCTCCTTTTATTATATCTGTCCTCTGTCTATAGTTTCTGCTTCCTGAAGCTCACAATACCTCTAGTGAGACACCATTGGGGAGAAAGCTCACCTAATGGCTTGAGACTATTGTCCTGGAACAAATTGAACCAGGTTGTGAGTAAAGAATGTGGGTTGACTTCCAAGTGAGGGCAAATGCAAACACATTTGTGCTTTTCAGGCTGAGATTCAGAGGCAGTATTCATGCTGAGCTGGACATTTATCAAAGTGCTGTAATCATAATCGTATGGCTTGACGTTTGAGCTGGTGCCAGGGCAGGGGGCAAACGGTTTGTTGGGGTAAAACAGTTGTTATACCTCACAAGACAGACCACAAAAAGAGTTAAAAATATTTTTTTAACTCTTGAGAGTGGCATAATTTACTTACAATCCTCTAAAAACAGTATGTGCTATGGTTTACAAACAATGAAGAATATCATCTGTTTACATGAATATGCAACTAACTTAATGCTGATAAATTAAATCTAGGCTAAACCAAACTCTTTGCTAAAATGTCCACAACATTAACAAAACCAAAATGATAAGAGCCCATCCTGTTAATTACATTGCTTTCAATTTGATGCAGATGAAAGAACTGAGAATTGTATTAATATTTTAATGGAAAAGACAGTATATGCCCATGTGTTACTGTAATGTAGTCCTACATGTATAAATGTAGCCTACCTCCTGAAATCTAAATAAACCTTTAAGTTAAGAATCAACTCATTCTGATGACCGAAATAAATGTATGGATTTAATTATTATTATTTTCTTTTTTAAAGTTAAATATAAATACATATTTATATGTTTTCATTTATCAAGGAGTGAGAACCAGAAGGCGTAAGTGACATTTTGTGTGAAATGGAGCTCTTGAGTTCTACTGGCAAAAGTATACTGTCAGCCATGAGTGTACACATTTTTGTTAGAAACAATTCAAATAAATACATAAAGTCATTTCAAAGTACGGTAATTTTGTTTTGGATCTCCTGTAAAGATGGTGAAATGTCAATTCTCATTGCTCAATATACATATTCTATAAGTCTGTAATCAAATGTAATGTTTGTAACTAATAATGTAATTTTTTTATAAACGGTCTACTAAATGCTAATGAGCTCTTGAGTGGAGATGGTCATCTCCGCAGAACACAAGATCCAGAGGGCGAAGTTGGATTCATATCAAACTCCTCTAATCTTACATATTAACCCTACCCGTTTTCACACTCTGGTCCCATACCCATCTCCACCATAGACATATAAATACCTAGACGCCACATTGGCCACTCGACCACACCTCAAAGTCGCCGCCATGTTGGTCCGGGCAACACTCCTTAACTCTCACATCGAGAAAAGGCGTACCATAATCGTCAGCGGCTTGGTTTCTCCGGTTAGACTGAGCAGTTGTATATGGTTGTTTTTTGTTCATTATGTTGCCAACCTAATTAGCCACCAGTGTTGTACGATTAATAACTATATTTCTAGTTTAAATGTATAGGTTTTAACTTGTATTGTAGTTTATACCACAAAGTAAATTGTGCTGTTCTCTCCATTTCCAAGAGACAATACTTCCATAGCATAATGCTGTATTTGTTCTAGTTAAAGCCCAGAATGACCCTGATTATATTCAAACTTCTCTTGCTCCTTTACTCGTTCTGTCTTTAATCTGTGCCAGGCCCATTTTTGTAAAATACTGTATTAAATTACAATATTATAGACCGCATTTAAAATTATTTACACAAAAACTGCATAATATACATAGCATAGAAAGGAAAAACACAGTAACGCTTTAGTCAGCGAAGCTGTGATATCATGACAAAATGATTGTTGGTTATTGCTCTTTATGTTGTGATTATTAACTTTGATTTGAAAAAAATTGAGTGTAATTTGCATTGTATAGTATGTCAAGCTTTGTTAAGTTATCACAGACCTTATTCTGTTCATTTAAAAAAAAGCTCATTATAGAAAACTGTAGATGAAAATTTTGAGGGGAGCAGTGGAGAATTAATCTTTATTGGTCAGGTTTTGACATCACAACTAAACCACTTTATTCACAAGGAAAGCTAGAACAGAAAACTTAAATAAATTGTCCTTGATATATAATTCTCTGAATCAATCTCATCTCAGCTCATGTATTTTTGTTTTACTCAAGGAACACAATTTGTAACTGACAACCATAAATTTTGTTGTACTGTTGTACTCGCTATGTTATTACATTATTCACTTTACTACAACTTTACATATACTTTTCAATAATCTTTACAAGCACAACTAAAATGTTGGGGTTGAAGACATTAAAATGACATTATATGCACACATAACAGCTATACTACATTAATATTAGTAAAACAATCGACCAAATCAACAGGAGTGTAAGTGTGAGCTTTCACAATTTCTTACAAAAAAAATAATTTTCCAAGCCTCACTAAATAACTGGAGGCAGAGTTATTTTTAAATCCATGTAGATCACAAACAACGAACAACAGCCACGAAAAATGCAAAAATGTATAAAGAAAGAAAGTTTGAAAGAGTTGATAAGCATGATAAGCAAAGCAAATAAAGAAATGAATTAATTAAAATAAATCGATGTCCTCAGTTGTTTATTAAGTCTTGACTCCATCAGGTATTTTTGCATTTTTGCCATTGTAGGCTATCTACATGTCAAAAGATCAATACAACAGACGCTTCCGCGTCCCTGTTACTACGGAAACATTCTACCCAATCACAAAAGCGAAGAGAGTCGTGCCAAATTTTCAACCAATCAAATCGGCTTTTACTGCAGCGTCTAGCAGTTTGAAACAGTGCTTTTTAACAGTAAAGTGGGTATTTGAAGATTGAAGGATACGTTGTGTTATAGAGGAACAAATACCTTGTAAGCACAACACAAGGTAACGATCGTACTGTTTTATCTCTCTGCTGCGGTACACACAATGATTAGTTAGCAGATTTAACGTTAGCCGAGGAACTCAGTAAGAGGCTAAACGGCGCTGTGAAGCTACAGCAGGAACTTAGTTTGCTCTTTTCCTTCTGGAACTGGCTGGCTGTTTGTGTCTGTTTACTGTTACCTGCGTGACAGCTGAGTCAGTATTTGACTTTATTATATGAACATTATAATGAATATTAGCAAACACTAAGTTTCCTTCGAGAAAATTAACTTACTGTCGAGAAATCACTGCTTTTCTTTCTATAAACACATTATTGGTAGTTTATTAGTAGTGTTTTGTATGTAAAACTTCTAGCTGATAGTTCAAGTTACTGTTAGATTGTGTTTGAACAATACTTTAGTGTTGGATAATATTAAACAATTTTAAGGTAACGTTACACTGGAAATGGCTATCAAGCAATACAGTTCTTACATTTAATTAAGAAGAAATGGCTTGTATTTTATTTGAACTTAAATAAGTCGATTAAACACTGTTACGTGTAACATATCCTGATACATTTTGTATTTTAGATGTCATCGGATGAAGGGGAGCATAATAGTCCAGTTTTACCAAGAGATTCAGACAGAGGCAGCTCAGTTTCCTCTGTGCTTCAGGTGAGTTATCATATCAAATATGACAATATATCACATCACAAAGATCACTAAGGTATATGACACTGATTTTCTGACATTTTTGAAAGTTTAAGTGAAGCTTTGGCATTGTTCTTTCTCTTTCAAATTTTCAGGATGAGTATGAAGAACTTCTTCGATATGCTGTTGTGACTCCTAAATATGAACAGAGTTTCCCATTACAGCCACTGAGCACTTCTCAACTCTCCAGAAGTTTACAGCCTACGACCAAAAGAGTAACACCTGCTCAACACACTGCAGGTAGAACCCTCACTAATATACTGTATAATGCATATTTAGGAGATAATAATGCTATATAATTCCACATAGCAGACAGTGTTGCAAGTAATGTTTTGGTGGAGAGGTCTGTAGATTTAAAGCAGTGCTTTTTGACATATAGGGGACTTATCTTGAGATTAGTAGATAGATAGTCAGTAGTTCGATGCCCACTGCAAGAAAAGAAAAGCGGAAATAATTTCTTAATTTGTTCCCTTTAGGGACCAGGGTTCTATACTGAATGAAGAAATTGCAATTTGTAGACATGGAGACATTGTGGAAATGAATAAAATCTTAAATACTTTAAATGTTTTTATAAAGCTCTAAAATGTTTTATCAGGTAGAAATTGATTTGCGAGTAAAAAAAAAAAAAACTTGTTAATTGCATGTAAATTTATTTGGTAATAAAGAGTGTAAACCATGTAGAATGTTCAGTTATTGTAATTTATAATATTTTTTACTATTTTATCTTGTTTCTGTTATTAAAAAATAATCAGCTTTTCATGTCTTTGACAATGGAGTGGCTGCTAGTAGTCTTCAAGTCTGAGAACCACTTTTTGTTTTATTTCAGATAAAGAAGGGCACGCAAACAACAGGGTTACGCCAACTCTGCCATTAGAAGAATCCAGACCTCAAAGTCGCACATCTGAGGGTAACGTCATGAAGCCATTTAAATTAGAAACTCTCAGCCCTCTTGCTTTCCAGTGTGTTTCAACCAATCGCAATTTTGAATGATCTTTTTTAATAATATTGCTTTTACTTCAGCTGAGAGCATGGCAGACAGGTCTGTGTCATCTGGGGAAAGATCTGCGAGGTCGCAGACTGGATCAGACAGATCAGAACAAAGCAGCCCTGATCCAGCTCTGACCACTGTCATGACTGAGATGTTCATCTCAGAGGAGAACCTGAACAAGATGGAGAACATTTTGGACACCTGGAGCACAAACCTTAAGGTTTGCTTTGTCTTTATGTATTGTAAGTACCAGAGTTGTATTTAACTGAAACTAACCATAAAAAAAAAACAGAAATAAAATGCATTTTAATTAATTAATTAAAAAAACATTTGTCTAGGCAACATTTTAGTTTAACTTAATGTACTAAAATTACTTAACTAAAATAAAATGACTAGAAATATAAAATCATATTAAAACGAACTAATAAAAAATATATAAAAACAACACAATTTCTAAATATGAAAAACGTAATATTAATAAATAAAACTTAATATATATTAATAAATTATTATAGTATTTCAGGGATATTAAAATAACACTGGAAAGTAATGTTTTTCTTCATACTGTAATGCATTATAGGAACTGTTTCTTGGTCTGTGTACAGAGCAATGTGATGATGGAGTTGAGGAAATGGAAACTGGCCTTTGTGGAGCAGCACAGGCTGGAGCTTAAGAAGGAGAGGGAGAAACATGCAGCACATATGACTGCTGTAAATGCTGAGATGGATGGTCTCAAAGACCTGCTGAACACCTACAAGATCTCTAACCAGAGAAAAGATGAGGTGCACAAAGATATTTATAATGAATTGGCTGGTCCTGTAATATGAAGCTGATAAACATTTGCTAAGGTTAGAGATATTGGTATTGAATATAAAGCTTTGAAATTCATTGTATGGTGTGCAAAATGTGGCTCTGTGTCAGTTTTTCACAGGATGAAAGTATCTGTTTTCTAGTCTGTCACCTCCTCATTGGCCTTTGCCCTCTGCAGGTGATCATGAATCTGAGCAGGGCGGTTGACAGGCAGAGGGAGAAGCTGGAGCTGATGAAGAGTTTCAGCCAGTGGAGACTACAGCAGTGTGCTGCCAGAGAGGAGGTGAGACGGGTCAGCTCAGACTGACAGCACACACACACAGGGCAGATGTTTTTCAGACAGTGTTGTTTACTCATGTCCGATTGATACTTGTGTTTTGTATACATTTTCTTTTCTTGGAGAAATTGCAGTTTTACAGGGCATCTGCATTTGAAAAGATAGCTTTGAAATGTTACTTATGATATATTTCTGCCTCATCATTTGACCGAAATCCACATTTGATCGCAGTCAAAATGTATTACACTCAGTGGTGATTGATAGTGATTTTCAAGTGTTGTTTTAGCCTCTTTAATTGACGTGTAGTTTGAAACTCTAATTGTTCTGTTACCTTTATATTTCATGTTTTTTTTTTTTTTGGTTTTTTTTTCAAGAATCTGCATTAATTTTTTTTTTTTAAGAAAATGTGTTGTAAAAAGATTTTTAATTATAGTAATAAAATTTTATAGCGGTGTAAAGTAATTCCACAAATTACATTGATCGCAAAATCAATGTAGTGGCAATATATCTATTCGTTAAATGTAAGTTTTTCCTTATTCCAAGAACATGTGACACTGAAAACTGGAGTAATGGCTGTTTAAAATTCAACATTGCCATTACAGGACTAAAATACATATAAAAATATATTAAGATACAGAACAGCTATTTTAAATCGAAAAAATATTTTACAGTATTACTGTTTTACTTCTATTAAATAATTCAGCCAAAGAGACTTATTTTATTTTTTTAAATAAAATATAAATGTAAATGCATTTATGTGTGTTTCAGGCTCAGGGGGTCAGACTGGCAGACCAGCACTATCATTTGCAGCTCAAGAGGAAGGTATGGGCAGGCTGGCACTCGCTCATCCAGAACGGGTGGCGGGAGCGTGTGGAGAGAGCATGTTGTGCCAAAGCAGAGGACGTGTGCATGCAGCTCTCTACAGACTACGAGGCCAAGATGGCACAGGTGATTGGAACCCATATCGCAGTTTTTCTAAACGTGTGATGTTTAACAAGTTACTGGATTTGGACATAACATGAAAGTTTTGTTACAATGTTTGTCAGCATGTAGAGGAGCTCCAGAAAGCTCAAGCTGAAATCCACAGGCTGCACACGGAGCGAGAGCGCTATGAAGACTCTATGAAGAAAGCTTTCATGCGTGGGGTCTGTGCGCTTAACATTGAGGCCCTTAGCATGTTCAACACTGGAGAAGCGGGTAGACTGGACCGTGGTAAGATGATAGATGTTCTGCTCAATTACAGTGGCAATGATCACATTTAAGGCTTAATGTACCAGTTTAACATGACTAATTGATACATTGTTGAAGAGTATAACAGACACTCAGATATTTCCTGTAATGTGCCAAAAAAAAAATAGTTTAAAAACCGAGGATTTTACAAAAGATCATTACTAAATAACTGAATACATCCTAGGCATATAATTTTACATGGCAACTAAATCAGATTGATTGTGGTAACTGTTTTATAGCTTCTGGCTTTACTAATCAGAAGTTTAATGTTCCTGCATTATGATCAACCTTTTTTCCTTCTGTTGTCCCTTAGCTAGCTCATACTGTATATACAATGAAATGTATTGCATGGTGTGCAGACAACTATAAGCCAGTCGTTCATAGGTTTTGGCTATAAACAAACAGCAGGACAGAGTTTAGGAAACGTTTAGTTTAAATAAATTGCAGTAATACTTCACCATAAATCTGCTTCTGTGTGAGCTGTGCCTTATACATTGCTGCACTGTTGATATAAGAAAAAGGAACGTTTTTTTAATTTGAAAAGTACTGTGAAAGTTACTTTAACTATTCCTGTGGGGGGTTTTTTTGTTGTTGTTTTTTTGAGCCAATGCCCATTGAAAGTGGACAAATTGAGAAAGAATTTGATAGTTAAAGATTAAAAATGAAATTGGATCATTCAAATTAAAACAGATAGTAATATATTAATATGTTTATATACATGGTACCATGTTGTTTTTTTATTTTTTTTTTATTTCCAAAAATTAAACTTTATGCAGTATCATGACTCTAGTCTTCCTTTTATTATTTCTTTTTTTTTTCTTTCTAGATGTTCCACATTCAGGGGAGGAGCCAAGCACCAGCTCAATGGCCAATCACCCTCCACGGACTGTCTCGTCGTCACGGCTCAGTCCAGTTGTCATGGAGAGTCCAGTACATCTGGGCCCCTCCCACAGCATTACAGAGGATGTAGAGGAGGTGAGACATGCGAGATACAATGCTTTGATCCCAGAAGTCATATTTAGCACTATTGCTTTCATACTGATGAACACTATGTATGCATGTATGCTATTCATTTGAGTATCAAGCTTCATGGAACATAATAACAAGAATGTAGTGTTTTTGTTTGTGTGTGTGTGTGTGCATTTACAGATGCTAATTTAGGACCAAATGCTTGTTTTTGCATTTTTTGTGTTTATTTCCTAGAAATGTATACATGACAGTCTAATGTTTTTAAATTCTTTTTATTTATCTTTCTCTTCAGGAACAGTTTGTCTCTCAGTCTGGCTCAAGTACTGGACCAAGAGCAGATACTTTTCTCTCAACCACAGTGGTAAATTCTTCCGGACCACCAGGGGGCAGTACAAGCTCTTTCAGACAGGTGCAAGTATATTTATGAATATATTTTATATCATCCTTCTCAATCTATTTCTAACCTGCCTTCTCAAAATGTTTGTGATTACATTTATATATTTGTGTATGGAACATTTGAAAAACTGCTTACTTTTTAATGACACTCCTGTTCTCTTTTTTTTTTAGGCGAGCACACGGATAGTAACAGCTGGCAAGCAAAAAGCCTCCAAGATAGTGACTGCTCGTTTGACGGGACGGCCAGAGCATAACCGGACAGGCCGCCCCCCTGCAGCTCTGCACGCCATGGGCGTGGCTCCTCCTATGAGTTCAGTTGTTGTAGAAAGACACCATCCTGTCACTCAGGTATTAAAAAACATCCCTACAGATCTCAGAGTATATGAGATAATATCAAAACACAAATTGCTCATTTAATTTCCTCTTCTTTTTTCAAAATTTCCAGCTCACTGTTGGCCAGGCAACAGCTTCTAAATTCCCTCGCTCTGCTCTTCAGAGTCAGACTGTCTCCAGTAGCAAGAGCTCCTCTAGCCAACCCAGAGGCCACTCCTCCTCCACCTTTCACATTCACTCTATCAAAGTTGTGGACTAACACACACACTCTCGTTCATTTATCTGTCAGGTCCTGAGTCTGGATATTGTAACTCAGTAGTATTTGATTAGTTAAGAGGCTTTGAATTAGATTAATACATTTTTAGTACTAAATGTAATTTATTTTTTTCATAACATGAAATGAAGGTAAGTTGTTTTATACTGAAATTGCCAAGATTTTAATTGAAGAATCGTTATTTATTACATGATTTGGTTTCTTGTATTTATTGTCACCATTTACTTTATAATGTTTTACAAAGTCATAATCAAAATCTGCAACACTTTTCTGATCCATTGTTTCAGATCAGTCAGCTACTGTATTAGTTTGTACTGTATTTTAATCCATAGGTGGTACTAAAGTTAATTGTTGGATCAACTAGAAATTAAACTGCAGTCTTTTATTTTTCCATAGAACCGTGGATTCATGAAATTGTGCATTTTCGTGTGTCAGCGTATGTTCCTTCCATTCTTATTTTTTCTGGGAATGAGAAAAAATGTATAGAATGAGATTTCACCATTTCGCCTGTGAAAGCATGAATGTACAGTTTATAAGTCGCTAAGCCATATTGCTTTTTGTATTTGCAACACATCCCTCAGGACGTTCACAAAGAAAGATAATCGACAATAAAATTGTGGATATATATTTTACCAGCAATCTTTGTAATCCCAACAGCAAGCAGTCCCTCGTACAGGCCTTTGGCTGGGCTGCTCCCTTCTATCATGATTCCATGAAGCCAGATCAGAAGCATCCTGTTCCCGTGCTCCTGGAAACTGTTAGGGCCTAGTACAACAAAATACTCAAGTTTTTAAAGGGATTTTACAAGTTCGCCCCGAAGTTGTAATTCTGGTTCCAAACCAGTAACACATTAATTCATTTTCAAACACAAATTAAGATATTTTTGATGAAATTCAGGAGCTCTCTGACCCTCCATAAAGAGCAATGCAACTAAAATATTCCCCAAAAAATTATTTTTGTCCTGGAAATGAACAAAGATCTTACAGGGTTGAATAATTAATGACAGAATGAATAAGGGCTTTAATCACTGTCACTGATTTGGATTTATCTGTAACATATTTGATAGATTTGTGTGATTTTCTATGTAATTTTAAAAAAATTATTTTATGTAGTGAAAAAATGAATGCATATGCACATCAAACATTTTATTATCAATAAAAAACATTTTTATTATTAAATATATAACCGTTTGGGGTTGGGATAGTTTTTAAAAAATAAAATGTTCAATTTTAAAAAGAACTAATTAACAAAATATATTCTAGAATGAAATCTTTACTTTTATTTTTTGATTGATTTTTAAATTTTTAAATGTAAACATCTGCCCCTAAAACAGCGGTTCCCAATCCCAGTCCTCGAATGGGAATCATGGTGGAATATCCGGTGATGTTCACTTCGCAGGGCACATACGTTCGAATGAACAAACGTCAGAAGCAAAAAGAGAAACGTACGAAATGTGTAAAGCGAGAGGCCGCGAGGAGCGGTGTTCTGCCATTTTTTGCTACCTCCTATGAAAAAATAGGTAGTACAATTAGATATTAGATAAATTCTACCTGTTAAATTATGTTTTATTAATGTCTACAACCCTAAACCTACCCTTACTGTTATTGCAAATATAGTAATTATGAATGCAATATTGATGTGCGCGTGCGCAGTAAGCCTGGGTAGGAAAATACCAGAACACCGGGATTGGGAACCGCTGCCCTAAAGCATATTGCCTGACCTGTCCACTGCTCCTCGATGGCAGCCACCTGCTCGTCTGTGAACTCCCAGAACTCCGCCAACTTCTTCCAGTCATTGCGCTTGAGGTGTTTGTATGCGAGGTCCCATATTATATCACGCACCGGCTTCGTGTCAGAAGAGTGATCTAATTTAAACGTCAGCGGTGATTCGCTGTGAAGGCTCTCAATGGCATCTGTATTAGTCTGAAAGGGTAATCAAATAACATCCAGCTCTGAGAAAGGCCAGATTTGCCAGCAGCCAGGTGCTGAAATTAGCACGGGTATATTTACAGCACAATGAATATTATGTTCGCTGTTATTCAGAATGATCATTTTTGACATATGCAACCCTTGTGCAAATAAATGTGCTGCGGTGACCTTTCTGAATTGAATTACATGTTTTAATGCTGCATTACACCGCCTGGTTTAATAGGAAATGACAGAGGTATAGCAGACCGTGATGTTTGGTGGGAGGAAAATGTGCTTTCCACTCCTTTACAGATTACTATACCGTTTATTTCAAGGCATGTTTTGACCCACATCTGAAATCTGAATACCTACAATTTGAAAATCCTGCTTCCATCTGTAATATCTCTCAGCTTTGATGATCATGTCCACAATAATCACCATATTTCCCCTCGCCGCCACTCCAAGAACTGTTTTATTTTGCTGTGGAAGAAAATCAAAATACAGAAATAACTTCTCACAAATTGCCTATTTCCCTACGGCCATTTAAAAGCATTATCAGGCAGTCTAAAATGTCAGACACGGTCTGTCACCCTGTCCTGAATCTCCAGATCCACCCCGGCTTTCAGAATCATCTCCACCACATCCACCTTCCCCATCTCGGCAGCGATATGGAGTGCAGTCTGCCCCAGCTGAGTGTGGTGGATGAATAATAAATGACTGAAACACGCGCATGCAGTGATAAATATCATTTCACAAATGATGTATGAAAAGAGATAACGCACGTGATCTTTTACGTTCGGATCACAGCCAGCCTCAAGTAAGGTGTGGATTACTGGAATGTGACAGTTCTTCACCGCTAGATGAAACGGAGTGTGCAAATTCTGAAATAAAACAATCAATCAGTCAATCAATCTTGATGGTTTCATCTAGCATTAGGGGATTTAGGCCCATGCTTGATATGGATTATACTTATGTTGTCATAAAAGGAAAAAGATGTGTGCTAAAATGCTCAGTATTGGAGATCAAAACCAGATCATCATAATGAATTCAAAGGGGGGAAATTGCAATGTTTGAAAATGTCAGTTTTCACTTTTGGTACAAATTTTTGCTAAATTTAAAATTGTTTTAGCTGTGAGGAATAAAGTATCTGTTTGTAGCAAAATTTTGCACTGGACATAACCATTCAAGTGTTAAGTGAAGGTAAGATTTGTTTTATTTTATATTATTAATGCCTCTTATATTCAACATAGTTGCATTATTTAATCATTTAAAATATTGTTTTCTGTTTTAATATATCAGAATTTTTCAATGTGACATGATCCTTTATAAATCATTCTGATATTTGCTGCTCAAGAAACATTTTGTATTATCATCAATGTTGAAAACAGCTGTTCTGCTAAATATTTTTGTGAAAACCATGATACACCCCCAAGGATTCTTTGATAAAGAAAGTAAAAATAACAGCATTTCCTTAAAAATACTAATCTTTCATAATATAAATGATGTATATTTAAATTTATTTATATATTACATAATTTATTAATGTAAATATTTTCATATATATATGCTGTATGTGTCTTTATACATAATAAATATAAACAGTACACACACATTTATTATGTTATCAACAACTTTTATTTTGGAATGCGATTAAATGCAATTAATTGCTTGATAGCACTATTAAATATATATATATATATATATATTGACCAGTTGATTAAAAGAAAAATCTCTTTAGCTACTTTAATGTTTAAAATGCCATGTAAAGTTTTACTTACGCATCAATATTAGTGTGAATTCAGTAGCATTAAATCTTCAGGCAACAGAAAAACAATGCTGGAAATGTCTCACCTGGTTCTGAGAGCTCATTTGGGCTCCACTATTGATGAGAAGTCTGACAATAGGAAAGTGGCCCGTTTCACAGACTGGATGCAGAGGACTGCTTCTGCTCTGAAAATCATCACAGGCAACCATTCTCTCAGAAACGATGCTGAATATGGATATGTTTAATACTTCATGGTTAAACATTCTCACTAATGTTATCCTCAAAAGAGATGTTTAAAATCACCTCTGTACATACTCAGTACATACTAAGGTGAAGATGTTTGGGTCACATTGTGCCTCCAGCAGGGTTTGTACACAGTCCTCATGAGCTCCATCTGCAGCCAAATACAGAGCGGTCTGACCTGCCTACACACACACACCGTAAATACATCACATTAATGTGTGTGTGTGTGTGTGTGTATATATACATTTTCTGTGTTGATAACCCTGCTTAAAAAAACAGCTAAAACCAGCCTTTTAGGATGGCCGGTCTTAGCTGGTTTTAGCTGGTCTCCCAACCCAAGCCAACCAGTCTAGGCTGGTTTTAGCTGTTTTTTTTTTTGAGCAGGGAAGGATCTGTTTCATTATATACTGCAGGACAGATACCTGGTTGACCTCATTGCGAATGTTAAAGTTGTCTAGAAGTAACTGCAGTGCTTCACATTGATTGTTTTTGGCTGCCAGATGCAGAGGTGTGTCCCCAGCCTGTCAATCAAACCAGAGAAAAATGATTACAGCTAAAACAAGTACTTTTCTTTGAATTAAAGTCCCAATTATGGATTTTTGAAAAGGGCCTTTCATGTAATGTGTAACACAGCTCTAAGTGAATTAAAAAATCCTGCAAAGTTTTATATCTGAAAGTTGTCTCTCAGAAATCATTGAAAGCAGTCCTTTTTATAAAACCACTCCAAAATCATTTCATGATGATGTCAGATTAAAACTTTAGCATAGCCTATTGCCCGTTTGTCTTTTCGCGTTGGTCTAAATGAAAGTGCATTTCATTCATTCTTTGTCACTAGGTATCGCTGCTCCAATCACCGGAGGGGTCCGGAAAAATGAATCGTTGAACCAATCTTTTGGGAGTCTTTGAATAAATAATGTAACAATAAATGCATATTATAAGAAAATAAAAGTGTTTTTTTGCCCTTGCATGCATGTCGACCTAGGACTCCAAATATAAACCTTTCACAACCCATAATAGGGGCATTAAAGTGAACACAAAATGAATGCAATAAAAGAACCTTGTTTTCCTCTATGGTGGCCATGTTGTAAGGCTCCTCCATCAGCATCTGTAGCATGCCAACACAGCCGTGTGCTGCAGCCAGGGCAAAAGGCCTGTTACCATACTGACAGAAAAACAACATGCAAACTTTATGTTTGAGTGTTTCGTTTTATTCTGGTTCTTGCTTTTTTGTAACTGCTGTTTTCTTACTTGGTCTTCTTTGTCAAGTTCTCCCAGTTGCAGGTCATCAACAATGTACGCTACAATATCAGTGTGATTGTTCATGGCAGCGCAGTGCATCATGTTCAGACCCTCCTGAACACAGAATATTTACATTTATGTCCTAAATGCATTATGAATAAGCCATATGAGGTGTTAAACAATTGCAATGTAACTGTATAATTGCAAGTATAATGTTATATTGATGTTGTCACTCAGAGGACATCTACACTGTACACAATTCAAATAACAAATACTGTTTCAAATACTTAGAATAATGCTTAACATTAGAATATTTTTTATATTATTTAAATATTGATGAGTCGGTTTTCCTGTTATTTTACTACTGTTTTCTTATTAAAAAATTAAATGTTGTATACTTTGTGAAAGTGAAATTAATATGAATTAGTTTACTAAATTAATAGTTAATTTATTTTACATTAAAACAATAGTTACTCATGTTAAAAAAAAAGTTTATCAAGGTATTTCTTAAGAGGTTAATGGTTTGTTTGCAAGTTTCTACTTGATAAATTATTACATGAAAATCTATTAAAAAAACAAAAAAAACACTTTTATACAGTTGAGATTATTAGCCCTCTTGGTTATAGAATATGAAAATACATCTGCATTATTTATCCTTTTGGACTTTCATTCAAAAATTAACAATTGTAAATTATTTGTCTGAAAAAAATACTATTTTCTGCAAGTTTGAAATTCCGCAACACTTGAACTTCATCTCACCGTATTTTCAATGCTTTGCTCAGCTCCAGCTTGCACAAGTAACTTGAGAATTTCCAAACTCCCAAACCATGCTGCTAAGTGAACAGCAGTCAGCCCATGCTGCAGAAACACAGTATGAGCGCTGCACTGATCTTAAGGGAAGCAGTGTCAATCATTAATGACTGGGCAAACATATACAGTACCTTATCTTGCAAATCTAGTTTGGCTCTCTTTCGAAGGAGCACATCAACAGCTTCCACATTTTTGAAGGCCACAGCATAATGAAGAGCAGTTCGACCGTGCTGACATGAGACACAAATTCATAAGAACTGCTTAGAGAACGTAAACAAACCAGTCTGTAATTGATACAAAAATGAAACACTCGTTGCAAACATAAGTTTATTGACATACCACATTCTTAGCATTGACATTAACGCCTCTCCCGAGAAGCTTCATGCCCTCCACGTCGTTTCTCTTTGCTGCTTCTATGAAGTCTATCTCAACCTCCAACACTGTAGTTTAAATGATTAGTTGAATAGTACATAAAGGGCTAAGTGAAAAAACAGCAATGTATTAAATTATATGGCATGGTTTACAGTGTTTACACGGTACTCACTATAGTTTTACCATGGTACTTTGTTTCAAAACCATGGCTTTTTTTTTCCTACAGCAGTTTTTAATTATAAGTGACTACAGGAGTATATTGAAGTAAACTACTCTTCTATTTGATGTACACAGAGATGTGCAAATATCACTGAGTACAGTTTGTGTTTTGGGTGTTCACTTTACGGAAAGACATGATGCTAAGTGTGATAAATGAATGCTGAGTCTAACACGGCAATATTCACATTTCAGTTACCTCTGAAATTATATTTGTGTGATAGAATTCTGAATTCTGGAATTTCAGAAATATTCCAAGTTCGGTACATTTATAAAATAGGTTTAAATGATTATTTAAATCACAAATGATTTCCTAAGTAGGTTGTAGAGGCGAGGGGTGAGTCATTGTATATATTAAAGGGATAGTTCACCAAAAAAAGAAAATTTTGTAATTAATTACTCATCCTCATGTCTTTCCAAACCCTTAAGACCTTTGTTCATCTTCAGAAATTTAGATATTTTTAATAAAGACGGTAGCTTGGGGAGAAGAATGGTTGAATAAATTATGTTATTATAGTTTTCTTTGCTTTGTAAAATGACAGTTGCATTGCAGGCTTTCTTTCTTCAAAAATATCTTAATTTGTGTTCTGAAAGGTCTTACAGGTTTGGGTAATTAATGCCATCATTTACATTTTTGAGTGAATTATCCCATTAATATTGAAAAAAATAAATAAAAATGATCCCTTTTTTGGTTAAAAAAGGAAAAAATAAGTACTTTTAAAAGGAAGTGATTGTGATCAGTTTCTGGAGTATTTACAAGCAGAAATATGATATGAATAAATTCCTTCATACATTCTTCTGTTAAAATTATTTCTTACACTAAAATTATGCATACTTTTTTATATATTGATTAAAGTGTCTTATGCTTATATCTTCTTGTTTTTACTTATTTACACAGTTATTCACACCCATTACAGATGCCTCAGGGTAATGTGAATTTTATTTACTTATTTTGATGGAAATCATGGTACACATGCTGTTGATTGTGTTTAACTCCTAAATATTCCTTTAAATATGATTGTAAAATATAATGATAGACTGAATACACACGTACTGTAACTCATAATTCAATAGAGGCTATTTAGTACAACGACTTGCTTCTGAATTTGCTTGATAATGATTTACACATGAACAATACTGAGGAAGTTAACTATAAGAAATAGCATAAGCATAATCAAGAAAAAAAAACTATACTCACACATTTGCTTACTGTCATAACCACCATCTTCTGAAATGTCCTTTGGCAGTATAAATTCAGTAAAGCCTTTGACATGCTCTGATTTTAACCATGTTTTGGGATGAAGGTTCTCTTTTTTCCAAACAGGCTGCTTCAGTACGTAGTCTTTTATGGCTTGAGCTTTCCTCTCCATAGTTCTGTACTGCTCGCACAGCTCTTTGAGTTAAGAGACTTGTATTGTGTAAAATACACCAGGTGGAAGGTTTTGTTTGCACTCGAAGCTCACGCCCCAAAAACATGCGCTCTCACCCAGAGTACATACAGTTACACGTCTTCAAGCACTGATTGTGTTTTGTGCAGAAATGAGGTTTAAGGTTATTATGCACATACAGTATACCATTCAAAAGTATGGGTCAATTTGATTTTCCCTCAAATATAAATACATATTTAGCAAGGGCCAATTCAGCATTCTCAAAAGTGACATTTATATTGAAAGATTATTTTTATGATGAGACAAAGCAACATTAAATTAAATTAATGAGATTAAAAGAGCAATGTTTTTGTTCACATTTATTTTTTGTGCAAATTAGTTATATACTGTACATCTACAATATCCATACAAAATTAAATGCTTATTTCTATTCATGCATATAATAAAATAATTGTAAAATATTTTAGCCTTTCCTTCAAACATGTATATGCACATGTACAAATGTGTAACATCAATGATCTACATAAATACTGAAAGAGTTCAAAAGTGAAAATTTGAAGCATTTTTCCACCACACAAATACACATTTAAATAAAAAATAAATATATATCCAAGCAGTTTTTCAGCTTTGTGTCAAAATATATCATCTGAAACATCTCTTAACAAAAGTCATCTTATTAAACACCTGATTTTCTACACCATATATTAGTCCGCATATTTCTTTACTTGTTCCATCAACATATTCCCTGAAGTGAATCAAAAGCAAAACTCTCATGGATTATAAAGTCTCTTCTTCAGAAATTAAACAATATGTTTATCTCTCTGGACCTGTAAGAGAATTAGACTTTCTGTCTGGAATTACTTTTGAAGAACTTGTCGATTGTCTGTTTTGTGCTCAACACTTTGATTTTCTTTGAGGGAGGAAGAGGAGATGATCCCTGCCTGTAATAGAGGATACATTAATATAACGAGACACAAAAATAATAAACATTAGTGTTACAGTTATAAAGCCACTTAAGCCCCTCATGCTAATTCAAGAGTTCACGCTTCCTCATAATCAAGAAGAGTAAAGTTTAGCAGATTTGGCGTGCTGTAGGACGGCGAACACCGAACCCTAGAGGCTTGAACCCTAGTTAGGGCTAGAGCTCAGCGTCCGGCTTGGTCCTTGCATGCCCCCCCCCGAAGGAAGGCGCGAGAGCAGCTAAATGGCGGAGAAGGGGCGAGGAGTGGAAGGAAAGAAAACGGGGCTATTTATAGTGGGTAGCTGGCGATTTGATTGGGCAGAGGTGTAATGAGGAAATTGATTAGGAGATGCGATGCAAGCCTTGATTAATCGACCAGCGCTCCTCTCGAAACTAGTTTATTTGCAAAAACGTCACTAAAATAAAAATGCAAAATATTGTAACGGATTAAAATATTTAAAAATGTATTTTATTCCTGTGATAACAAAGCTGGATTTTCAGCAGCTATTACTCCAGTCTTCAGAGACACATGAGCCTACAACAGTTAAATACCTTTTGCTTTTTTCTCTCACTTTAGAAACTCTTCCCTGGTCCCCTGGTTGGCCTGTGAAAAAAAAAAAGCTTTATAATAAATTTTCCTTCCTGTTATGCTATGGTTATTGTTAGCAAATGCGATTCCTTGCATTCTTCAGTTTCAGTTCCACTTTAAGGTCCAATTCTCACGGTTTTCAAACCATTAAATATGACTTTTTCCACAATATACTCCTAATTTGAAGCTTATTAATAGTTAGTAAGTAAGTCATGCAAATGATGTGCTAATAAACAGCCAAAAACAGGCATACTAATAAGCAACTAGTTAATAGTGAGAATTGGTCCCATATAAAGTGTTACCCAATTTGTTATTTCACTGATTGGTTCTTTCTGCACTGACCTCGTTCGCTCTTGAGTGCTGCTTCATCTGAATGACCCACAGGAGGATGAGATTCTCTAAACTCCAGCAGAACTTCCTGGTTGAGACACATATCCACATGCCGGTTGAAGAGAGTGAGGTCATTGGTGCTTTGCGGCTGACTGCACACGGGACACGTCAAAGATGAGCCTTTCGAGTCAGATGACATCTCTGTGACAACCTCAGGATTGTGTGTTGTGGGTGATGCCTCACAACTAGATTCAACAGGCATCTTCTTTTTAGAAATAACACAACGCTTTCCATTTATTTTTGTCCTGTGACTAAAAAATGGAGTTTTGAAATCACTGTCGTCATCAGTTTGCGCAAGTGGCACAGAGATGCTCGCGGAGGGCTTCTCTTCATCACAGGATGGATTGTAGCTTGAAGATTTTTGAGTCTTGCTTACTGAACTTGATGAAGGCGGTTTGCTATTGAGCTCTTCCTGTTCCTTGGGCGCATCCAAATGTGTGTGTTCATTATCCACTGCACTGCCCTTCAGACATTCATCAATATGGTTGTTGAAGGCTGTAAGGTTTACATCCTTCATCTCTGTGTTGCACACAGGACAAGTGAGAAACTGCAGCACCTGGGTTGAGATTTTAAATGATGGCTTTAAAGCTGCAGGTTTGTGTACGTAGCTTGTTGCGTCTGTCCCTGAGTTTGTATTTGACAAACTTTTTGCTGATGTTGTGTCTGACAGATTGTTTGTTGTTGGTAGATCTGTCTGTGTAGCAGCAGCTGCGTCAGCACTATTGTTTGTTGTGTCTGTACCAGCGATGACGGACATTTGTTCCTGCTGCTGCTGAAGTCTTTTTAACTGTGCTCTTTGAAAAAACGATTGCTGCTGGGGTACTATAGATTTGGGTTTTTGCTCAAACACAGAAGGGACTTTCATCTCAGTAGACCGTGGCTTTAGAAAACTGGCAGCATCACTGTCTTCTTCTTTGAGCACAGATCCAGCACACTGCATGAAACTGCCTGAGTCAGATCCACCTTTCTGCAGGAATCCCATTATACTCCTCTGAAGAGGCTTTTTATCTTCAGCGCTGATAAAGCCAGACACTCGAACACCTGTTGCAAAACACAATATGTCAAATGATTTTTTCATTTGATTTTCAGATTCAAAAGTGCAATTATGATGTTTTCAAAATAAAAAATAAATAAAAATGTCATTGTATATATATATATATTTATTTATACTACGGGGCCGTTGGATGCTTGAATCGAATTGGCTGACGAACGTTCTGACGTGTGCAATTATTCTCAGGGAAATGCACGGCGAACGTAGTTCCAGGCAGCTAAATATACATGCATGTAAATATACATGCACAAGCTTTTCTGTCTCATTACTGCAATCACACGTCCTTGCACACTCACACAAAAATGTGTTGTCAGCGCTGCCCTGACGATTTTATCAGTTAGCCTAGTTAACATGACATTTCTCACTAGCATGGTAATAACAGCGCTGCATCTTAAAGCAGACTTACAGTTTAGAGACGGTGCTTCAGAACACTATTGAGGGACACACACAGCTCTCTTTCTCTTTCTCTGTGTCCCTGTCTCTCTCGCTCTCTTTCTAATAACTTCATTATTAACTGCATTAGTCTGCTATCTACCACCGGCTCAAGCCTCCATTGCCAGCTTTAAATTACGTTTTGGAACTAACAAAAGAGTCGTTGGATGAGATGTGGAAGAAATAATCCTACTCACAATAGCAATTTAAGTAGAAAAACCGGACGAATCCCTTGAAATATATCATCTGATCGATGTCTTGATGTGTGGCAACCGTAGTGTAAGCGGAATAATTATTTTTCTAATAATTCAACGGCCCGTCGTCAATTATTCCTTACATATATATATATACACACACACACACACACACAGAAATTTGGGATCAGTAAGATATTTGATGGTTTTTAAAGATGTTTCTTATGCTCATCAAGGCTGCATTTATTAGATTAAAAATCCAGAAAAAAATATATATATTGTGAAAAATTATTTCAATTTAAAAAGTTTTCTGTGTGAATATATTTTTAAAATGTAATTTATTCCTGTAATACAAAGCAAAGATGAAAAGAAGTGTTATTAGTAAAGAAGCATATTAGAAGAGTTTCTAAGGGATTATAAATGATATTTCAAAAATATGACAAAATATAAAACATTTATTTTAAATTTATAATATTTCACATAATATTACAGTTTTACTGTATTTTTGGATAAATGCATCCTTGGTGATATACATGGCAAAACTTAATTATAAAGACAATTCTCAATATTAATTAGTTGCTTATTAGCATACCTTTTATTAATATATTGGCTGTTTATTAGTACTTAAGCAACATTCTGAATGATCATATTCTACATCTCTAATCTTACCCAGTACCTTAAAAACTTAATAACAACTAATAACTTAACAACTACTGTAACTCTTAATTAAATCAGCAGTCTCTTAAAGTAAAGTCATAGTTAATAGTTTGTTAATGGTAAGAATTAGACTAAAAGTGTGACCAGATTTTCAACTTTACACACACAGACACACACACAAATATGTCATAAATAATAGATAACAACTTAGGGAATAACATGAGGTGTAATATATACCCATGAGTCTCAGTTTCAGCGGCTGAGGGCTGACACTGTCAATCTCAACTTTGAGAAGGTCCTTAGCAGCAGCAAAGATCTCCTCCTCAGTGCAGACAGCGTACTGTAGTGTGAACGCTTTGGTCTTTACTTCAAATTTGACATTCTTCAGCTTCAAAGTAACAGTTTTGCCCTGTAGTACAAACACAAATACAGTCCATATCATTAATGTGAGACCAGGACTCATATATATACACAAAAAGCCAGTACTAGTACATGATAATGATGTCAATAGCAAAGCAACTGATATTTATCAATCAAAAGATGAATGGTTATGAATGATATGCTAGTTTCTGCTGGCTATTTCCAATACTCTGCGTAAAGATGAGAAAAGCTACTTTTGCTCTGAAAGCCATGTACCTTAAGGCCCTCCCGCTGAAGGTCCTGTGCTAAGTCATGACAGAGATCTCTGCACAAGGAATACTGCTCCTCTGCATCACTCATCTCCCCAAATGTCCTAAAAGAAAGAGTGAATAGAAATAACACAAATACATGGAGGGAACGAGGAAACAGAATGCTGATTTTAACTTTCTAGAAATGTTTGGACCTGAAACATGTGGTGAAAACTGGAGAAAACTTTAAGCAGATTACCTCTCAGTGCTCATGCTTTTTCTTTCAGAGTCCCTGAAATAAAAGTTTGAAATTCTTATTCTGAACCCCACAAAAAATACTACTCAAAAATGTAAAAAAAAAAACCACCTCTCGATACATGTGGAGCCCAAACCCATAGATATGTGAAGGAAATTATGCCAGGATGTTCCCGAAAAAAGCAGGGATAGTAGTGCCATCTGCTGGCCCAGTTGGTCACAGTTGATAATACCCAAAGCAGCCAGCATCTTCTCAGTAACCTTTCCAACACCAGACACCTGGAAGAAATATACAAAAATATGAAGCCACATTAATGAGCTATAAGACTGTTATAGATAAATAGGTCATACAGACCTTTCTGACAGGAAGATCCTTCATAAAGTCCATCACAACTTGTCTCTCAGGAGGAATTCGGTACTGGCCATTAGGCTTGTTCTTATCACTGCATACTTTTGCAAGCATCATGTTTGGGGCAATGCCTATAAAAGAGATCAAGAAAAAACATATTCTATATTTCTTACATAATGTGTGTGAAGACTGTATACACTTACGGTTGCAATTTAAGTGTACAAAACAAAACATCCAGTCTTTCACCAGCACTGGCAGTAAGAGATGTTTTCTGCTGAATACGAAAGCGCATCTCCCTCACAGCCTCCTCTACACTCGTCCCAAACACCTCTGCTTTTCCATCAGCCCCTGAGAGAGAGGGCGAGGAGCTGGGAGTGTCCTCAAACAGCACAGGAGACAGTTCATCTCTCTTGGATTCAGCCACAGACCTGTCTTCATCATTCCCTATAAAAAACAAAAAAAAAAAACAAACAAAAAAACAAATAGAACAAAGAACATTAATCAAGTTGCTATAATCACTTACAACCAAAAACATACTTTCAATTTCAGTGCCTTCAAATGTAAAATTTTATTTGGAAAATAATAAGTTAAATCTACCCAAAGATAAATCTACACAAACCGTTTTCTACTTTCTGTAGTGCTGTAAAATATATTTTGTTTTATTTATTACTTTATTTAAATACAATATTCACAGATGCATGTGCTGAAAACAAATTATCTCTCAATGATGGAGTAATCATTATTAATTACTTCCAAAATAAAAGTTTTTGTGTGCATAATCTATGTGTGTGTCCTGTGTTTATTTATTATGTCTATATGATAAATACACACAAACGTTTATATATTAAAAACAGTATATTTAGATATAAACTATATAAATATATAC
This sequence comes from Enteromius radiatus, assembly GCA_032357445.1. Classification (NCBI taxonomy): domain Eukaryota; kingdom Metazoa; phylum Chordata; class Actinopteri; order Cypriniformes; family Cyprinidae; genus Enteromius; species Enteromius radiatus. Next base: position 1,942,651 of record JAUCMS010000127.1, on the reverse strand, counting down.
AACTACATATAAATATTTTCAAAATATACTGCATGTGTGACTTTTATATATTGTGATGAGTCAGCTGCCTCTCCTAGCTATCATCACCACCCGTCCCTTTTTCGCCGCCCCTCACCAGGCTCCCATCATCACGCGCCACCAGATCTACTTGTTCCTGTGCCCCTCCTCTCTCGCACACCAACTCCTGTCGGGAGCCTGCTGAGGGGCGGCGAAAAAGGGACGGGGTGGCGATGATAGCTAGGGGAGGCAGCTGACTTGTCACAATATAGATAATAAAAATACACAGTGCACATACATATATTATATAAAGAAAAACTTTAATTTCAGATGCGATTAACAGCGATTAATCATTACCCACCTCTAATTTATATATACTTAATAAATATATACATAATGGACATATATTATTTAAACAAAATGTTTTATTTTGGGTGCGATAAACGTGATTAATCATCTGACAGTGCTAATTGTAATATATTTATATATATTCATAATAATATACAATTTTAATATATATATATTTTTTTTAACAGTTTATCTCTAAATTTTTTCTCAGCACGGACCCATTAGCTTGAAAACCCCAGCACTGCACAACAGACTAGGGTACTGCACCTGTTTTGGAATCACAGACGTAATATGTCCGCATGTTCTCTGGCCAGTGCTTGCGCTGCTCCAGGTGTTCAGTAATATCCAGATAAGCCTCGTCCAGACTCATAGGCAAGAAATGAGGGTCATATTCTGAAAATATCTCCCGTACCTTTAGGACAGAGCCAGACATTAAAAAAACAGTAGCTATGACTACTGAATAATGTAGGACTAAGATACAACATACCTGGGCACTCACTGCTCTGTATTTGTCAAAGTTAGTTGGCACAATAACAAGATTTGGACAGAGCTTCTTAGCAATGAACCCTGGCATGGCAGCACGGACACCAAACCTCCTAGCATGGTAATTGGAGGTTGACTGAAAATGAGAATGATTTAAATACGTCAGCATTGTAGACATGTGACAATGCTCTGCAAGGTTTATTTCAGATTCTCACCAGCATACTCATGGATCCCACTGCCATTGGTTTGTCCTTCAGCTCCGGACAGTCTCTCATTTCTACAGCAGCATAGAATGCATCCATGTCAACATGAACTATCACACGGCCCAGTTCTCGACTCCTTTCCAGTTCACATGTCAGTTTGTCCACCTGTGGCATGAAAACTCTTAAATAATAATTCTACATAAACAGTTAAGAAAAAGGAGTCCTAAAATTAATGCACTGTCCAGGTCATGTTTCACTCCAGTTTATATTTTGAATAAAAACAATACATCTTATTTTAGGACCATTACGATTCAATGCATGTGCTATTATTTTAATGATGTTACAGCACTTCAATTATTTGAAAGCTTTTGATTTAAATAATAAAAAAATATATTTTTATTTGAAACATAAAAGTGAGAATGTGATGTTTTTTAAATGACAGTAATACAACTGACACAGGCAATTTGTTAAACAATCATAACATTCATGACAGAGTTATTACAGAGTTACCTCTGCCTGTGCATGCTTCAGCTGTTCTTTCATGATTCTTGCTTTTTGCTCCATCATCTTTTCAATGCGCTGATTCACCTGCTGTTCCTTCTTCAGTTCATTCTCATAAAATTTAGATCCCTGTCATTCAAAATAAAGTTTTTTTTTCTACTGCACAATGAGTAATCAACATTAAGCATAAAAAATAATTAATATATAACAGTACTGTACTATCATACATCTATGGCACCTACGAGACTGAAACACCCTGACAAAGGCTAACGTTACACTTTATAAATACATTCATAGCCTAAATACACAGCCTAAACGAGTAGGTATGATACTGTATAACCTAAGTAAATAAATAACTGTGCAAACCTTGGAGGTTTCTAGAATGATCTGGTTGATTTTGTCTCTGTCCAGCCCCTCCATGCCAGCTTTGTTATCATTGAGAGCGATCCTGGAGAGAAGATCAGCTCCAGAGCTGCTGCCCACAGCACCACCCTGATTGTGATGATTCTCCATCTTCTGTATAATACTTTCGCCTTCACCCGATTTACTTTGGCTGGATTAATTCATCTTTGTTGATGGAGCTAAATTAAAACCCGTAACCCAGAAACGTTAATCGATTGTAATGGAAGCTAAAACGTCTGAAGTTATTCTGACAACATGCAAAATCATTTATTTTCCCCCTGTGCTTTTTGGTGGATGAATATAGAATAAACAGACATTACTCTTTAATAATTTGATATTAACTGAGTTACTTAACTGTCTCATATATATAGTTAAAGACACATTCGCAAGAACGTACAATGTTGTAAACAAACAAACAAAAAAACTAGAATAACATACCGTCGAGACGATTGCGTATTTGAACGACTTCTTCTTGAAGAGAAACATATCTGGAATTAACGTCTATATCGCCACCTGCTGTTCTGGAATAGGAAAGGATCGACGAGCACCTCAGTGCTTAGCAACATGAGTAGATTCAACTGGAGGTTTAAAAACCCATCATCTACTCCAACACCAGACAGAGCTGGAGGAAGCTCCTCTGGCGACGAAGGGTAACATCACCAGATAGCGCTCTAGGCTACCGGATATGCCTAGAGTTCCTCTGGCCGCGTGGGACAAACCAGTGTTTCATTTTATTTTCTAGATGTGTTGATTAATCATTCATATATTCTACATAACCATGAGAACCATGGGCAAGGCTAGAACATTTTGTGCACATGCTTTCACACACATTGATTGATGATTGAATTTTGACCCCCAGAGAATGTATAGATAGGATAGGAAGACAGATTATTTTACTCTTCTCTAGTCAAGGGTGAGGAGAGATGTCTGGGTCTGGCTTCCTCTGAAGTGCAGTGTCATAAAGAAACCATTTGATAAAAAGGTATTGAGGAGCCATTATTGGCTCATAGAAAGTGTAAAAGGAGGGGTGGACTTGTGGAACTGCACCCCAGGTAGTGAATTTGATGGTGAGACTTATTAAAGTCTCAGAGGGGGGAATATATTGGGAATATTAGTAGCAAAATATAGAAAATATATTGTTATACTAACAAGAATATGTAAATCATGGAAGCAATCAATATATTGAATGATGTGTTTAAACCCTGAATGTCTGAGCATGAATTGTGCTTAGAAATTTCCATCAAACATGAACTGTAAGAGTTCACAAGAACTGTGTTTGGAAACTCCCACTACCAAAGTGTCAGGTGCAGACACCAAGAACGTCCAAAAATGATGAAACCATCTTCGGACAGTGGGAAGCTGTGTATTCTTTGTAGAGTCAGCAACTTCACAGTTGCTACAATGGGTGTTAAAGAAAAGTAGCAAACTAATGGTGGCTGACCAATCAGGCAATAGTCAACACAGAATAGAAGGCTACATTGTAACATCTTTGAAGGGTGAGAAATTGAATATAAGGGGATGTACTAACAAACAAAGTCCAGAGGCAGTTGGATGGACGGCTGTTTTCTCGGCTTTGTTATTTTGAATAATAAAGTCTTATTTCTTCAACATCTGAAACTCTGCTGTTTGAGCCTTTCTGATTGCACTGATGGAGACAGAGACAGACAACAACCTCTGTGAGCCACAACATAGGAACATAGTATGACGTTACGAAATTGTATAATTTTTGTTTTCAAGTTGCAATTTAGAAGGAAACTTAAGTTAAGTTAAATTAATACCAAACTTACAAGCACATCACTTGATTTATTTAAAACCCTGAGTTGTCACAATTCCATATCTTGCTAGTTTGCATAACGTATTTGTCATAACATATTCACATACTATGACAAATATGTATTTTAAATGTTTGGTGTAAAACGCATTATGTTGCAATAGCTATTAATTACTATAGTTTTACCCGTTTCACCCAAGTTGTTGTGTTTCGATTAAACAAAGCTCCATACCATACTCAACTGTCACAAATGTGGGTCATGTATGCTATATTTATTTTCTTATAATTATTTATTTATTTATTTTTGTGGTCGACTTAAGGATATGTTTATACAAAAGTGACTTTTTAAAAAGAAACCATATCTTCAGTGACAAGTCATTTCTATATATATATTTGTTTTAACGCCGTTACAGAGTGCACAGAAAACCCATTTAAACAAGTGGTAATGTGAACTTTTGAAACACGTGATTTTAGTTTCGCTTTTGGCTAGTGGCCAATGTCGAGAAATGACCTCTGGTATCGCGAGAGTTCATTATGACATTTTATTTATACTGAGTAATTTCCAGAGTAATTTGTGCCCTTGCCTTGAATGGCATTCCGGGTTTGTTGGGTTTGCTTGGAGTTTAAAATTGGGATCTTAACCCCATCCAGTAGAAGGAAGTAGCAGGAGCTGCGATTCTCGCGATATTTTGCGAACGCCAGCACTTCCCTTTTTTTAACAACGAGTGGGTGGATGACGGGAGAAATAAAACAGGATCTGTATTTCTGTATCGGCGACTTACTGTAATATAACTTTCGCAAATAGTAAATATAGTAAGAACAGTGCTGTGACATTATTATTTGGTTTGACATGCATGGCTGTGGTTTAAATGTATAGCGTGAGCCTCTTATAGTTAACTAGAAATGTTACGCAACTCTTGCTTTTGTTTAGCGTAAGAGGAACTGGCGTGTTTCCTCAAGAAAGCCAGCTAGATGGCCGAATTCACGGCGAAAGATAGGGATTAAAAATCGACGAAATGATCCGCGGCATTTGCGTACGGGTGGTTTTGACGCTGTTGATCAACATAGGTAAGAATTCATAAGCCATGAAGCGCGTAACTTAACAGTAGTAACTGTAATATTTAAACAATTATTTTCATGTCCATAACACAGAATACCACCTGTCTGTTTTATTTCAGAGGGGACATTCTGTATATATCCCCCTCAGGATGTCAAGATAGTCCAATCAAATTTTCAGTGGAAGAAGCCTCCAGACGACGATGACAGTTTCCTGTATTTACTGCAGTATAAACCTGCCTCGTAAGTGTGCTGTGTTAAAGGGATAGTTCAACTTAAAAAAATAATAATTCTGGCATCATTTATTTACACTTTCTGACACTATAGCAGATAACCTTACGTTTCACTGGCACATTTTCCACACAGTGCAAGTGAATGGGGACTGAGGCCATCCTATAACATAGTCTCATCATAACCTAACAAAATGTTTCGCTTGGCACTGCCCTCCTAACATCTTCTCTTCTCTTACTTTGATTTTAGCAAAACAGATGATGAATGGTACAATGTCACAAGCCATAACAGAAGAGAACTAACCTTTCAAATCACTCCTGAGTTTAACGGAGCAGTATTTCGAGTGCGCGCAGAGAAAGAAAACAACGTGTCAGAATGGCAGTATTCAAAACCAGTCAAGTGTGTAAACAGTAAGGAGGGCTTTAAAATGTTATCAATAAACAAACTAATATGTAGCATAACTTATGCACATGTTCACATTCATATTTCTTTGTTTATCCTGTTTTATAGCTGTTTCATGTACTCCTGTACTGAAATTGTCTGTGAAGCCTGAAATGGTCTATTTGACTATGGCACACATGGATGAGAGCTTAGAGAAAGAAGACGGAGAACATGTGGCATTTAATATATCTTTCTGGAAAGTGAATAACGGAGGAAACTCCAAGGTCTCGTCTATCCTTTATACACAAAAAGTCATGTAAAATGATTCATTCACTATATTTCTGTAAGAGGAATATTGTAAAGCTGACAAGAGTTTTTAAATCCTTCAGGTAGAGAATATTATTACAAGAAGCAAGAATGAACCCATTTATAAACTGGAATCGGGGGAAAACTACTGTTTCCAGGTTCAGTATTCACTCTACGAAAAGCCTTATGGGATCGTTAGCAACCGAATTTGTGAAATCATCCCGGAAACACGTAAGTTCTGTTTCTTTTCTATTACAAACTGCAACACTAAAATTCACATGGTTTGTGATTTAAAACCACCAGATATTAGTCAGCTTTTAATCAGATACTGAAATGAATTGCACACTGCGATAAATCATTTTTGCTGACATGCTTTAATTTGTTTAACTGATAATTCATAATGCCTCCTGTTCTTTCATTCTTTTTTTCCTCTGCAGCTGAAGCAAAAAAGAGCCGTACTTTACTCTATATCTTATTGATTTTATTGTTTCTTTTGGCCATATGTGGAGTCTGCATTTTTCTGATTTTTAAACACCACAAAAAGCTCAAAGAGTTTATGGAGCCACTTCACTTGGAAATTCCTGACCACTATGTTGAGGTACATATCCATATTTTACAAATATAATTTCACTGAGATAAAGTAAAGTACCTGAATAGACATTCATATGTTAATATGGCAAATTATAACAGTGTACTACTTTGTGCAAGCTGTCAAATTTATTTGAGTATTTCAAAGTCCTGCTACCAGGCAACTACCCACTTTCACATGGCAATGCATCAGCTAGAGTCAGATGTGAAAGATGTATTATTAATATTAAATTAGTTGTATGTTCTCTCCCTTTATGTAGTTTTTCACGTTTGGGGGGTTTCCTCTTGAAGCATGTCCAAGTTTCAGCAGTGTAAGTTTACAATATGACACGATCACAGTAATGGAGAACAATGTGGAGTCGAAAGGCCAAGAAGAGGAACAAGAAAATCTCAATCAGGAATAAAATTTTTCTCTTTACGATTGTGAATCTTTATGCATATTTTTAGTTTATTTACTTCTTTGGCAAATAATATACTTTGCACTTCACTAACAAACTATGCTTACAAATTCAGATATAATAAACATTTTTGCTGAATATTGTTTCAGTCAGAAGACATTTATGTGAGCAACAGAGTGTACGAGGTATATTATTACTTGGAGTATTTTGTTTTTACATTTATTTCAGCTATTTGTGTTAGATTAGATAGCAGTGTTCAACATTTCTAGCTCTATTACAATTTTTCTCAGTCGCTTTGGTGCATTTCTCACAACAGTACTTACATTTGCACAAAAGTTAATGCATTTCTCAAAACTA